>CAUYON010097334.1:0-22137 GCA_963573935.1 Arctocebus calabarensis | reverse complement strand
CCACATGAGCTTCCACATGGCCCTTCTCTCTTCAGCCACATGAACTCCCACGTGGCCCTTCTCCCTTCAGTTACATGAACTCCCACATGGCCCTTCTCTCTTCAGCCACATGAACTCCCATGTGGCCCTTCTCCCTTCAGTTACATGAACTCCCACGTGGCCCTTCTCCCTTCAGTCACATGAGCTCCCATGTGTCCCTTCTCCCTTCAGCCACATGAGCTCCCACGTGGCCCTTCTCCATTCAGCCACATGAGCTCCCACGTGGCCCTTCTCCCTTCAGTCACATGAGCTCCCACATGGCCCTTCTCCCTTTAGCCACATGAGCTTCCACATGTCCTCTTTCCCTTTAGCCACATGAACTCCCACGTGGCCCTTCTCCCTTCAGCCACATGAGCTCCCATGTGTCCCTTCTCCCTTCAGCCACATGAGCTCCCACGTGGCCCTTCTCCGTTCAGCCACATGAACTCCCATGTGGCCCTTCTCCCTTCAGTCACAGGAGCTCCCACATGGCTCTTCTCCATTCAGTCACATGAACTCCCATGTGGCCCTTCTCCCTTCAGCCACATGAGCTTCCACGTGGCCCTTCTCCCTTCAGTCACATGAACTCCCACGTGGCCCTTCTCCCTTTAGCCACATGAGCTTCCATGTGGCCTCTTTCCCTTTAGCCACATGAACTCCCATGTGGCCCCTCTCCCTTTAGCGACATGAGCTTCCACGTGGCTCTTCTCCCTTTAGCCACATGAGCTTCCGCATGGCCCTTCTCCCTTCAGCCACATGAACTCCCACGTGGCCCTTCTCCCTTCAGCCATATGAGATTCCATGTAGCACACAGACCACTTTGTAGGGCGTGCTCGTGTGTCTCTCTGGAGAAGGTGCACTCCAGGGTGGCCTGCCAGGTCTGTCCAATGTCCCCCCACCTCTCCACTCCTTGCCTTGCTCTTCCAGCCTTAGTACGTGCCTCTGTGCTCTGTGCCTTGAGTGTGCTCTTCCCCTGCTATAACACCCTTTCCACTTTCCCCCAATGGATTAACTTCCCTTGTTGTTCAAACTGAGGCCTGGCCCCTTCCTTGGCCTTGGCAGGAGGAGCTTGCTGTGTCTAAGACTTATACTTTGAGAAACATGTGAGTTTGGTAGTCTTTGTCTCAACAGCTCTTTTGGAGGGAACAGTATATTAAGGATGGACAGAATTTGACAGGAGGGAGAGGTAAGCTGGGAAACAAGTTCCATCGACTCATTACTTTCTATTTATATGTACGTATATCTTGAGTGGTATTGCTAAACCAGATGATTTGATCAGTTCTATAAAGATTATAAGAGTTTCCAACAAATCTTTCTTTTGACTAAAGAAATATTTGGAGCTAGAGAGGAGTGAATGTGCAGCACCCTCTCCTGTAGTTCAGGATGCACTCCAGACCTGGCATGCAGATTCCAGGCCTATCTGTTCGATTTGCTTCTAACCGTGACATGAACTTCATGTTTATCCTAGTTCACTTCCTAAGTGAACTAAGGAAGACATGACAGTTGGGGGATCCTCTCCCTAAATAGCTGGGACAACCGCACCTCCTGTTTATGGATCTGATATCCACTGTTTCACCCTATCTTTTGAAGAGAAAAGTATCTCTACCAGTAAATTCTACATATGACATACGCAAGTGTGTGTGGAATTTACCAGTACCCACTGGGATGCATTTGAGCTCAGTTAGGCAGCTTTGACACAGATACCCTTTCTTTGGGAAGGCTGGGAGCTAGAAAACAATGAAACTTCAAGCTTGCCAAGGTGATGTCATTGGGATATTTCTCTTTAAAAAATAGTTATATCTGGGCAGGTGGGAGAACACAATGGTTATATCTGATTATAAAGGGCCTACCTGTTCATTGCAGCCAATTTGGAGCACATGAAAAAAATAAAGAAGCAAAGATCTCCACCATCTTACTGTATAGAAATAATCACTGTTAATTAATGTTTTGGTACCTAGCCTCCTATGTTTTTGTTTTTCTTTTTTCCTGCACATATATTGTTATGGAGATCACACTATATGTCTTATTTTACAATATGCTTCTTCATTTAATAATTTATCATGAACACTTCTCCATGTCATTAAAAGTTCTTTCACATTTCCAACATCAGTGTAAACAGTTGAGTGATATCAAATTGAACTGATGTACCGTATTACCTAAGGGTTGAACATCCACGATTCTGTGAAGTTGTTTACAGCTGAAATTCAAAGATTGGCTTCAGACTGACATCCATGAATCCTCTGTAATTACATGCAAATGTCATGTGCATTTGATTTTTATAGGGAGAAGGACCATACTTTTTTTTATATCAGGTACTGAAAAGCTCAACTTCTAAAGGGTCAAAAATGGGGCCAACTGAAGCAGAAATTATAAGTTAAATTCTTAGAAGAGGCATTGCTGGGTCTAAAGGATCTGTACTTTTTTGAGGCTTTTGATACTATCACCAGACTGTTGTCCAGCAGGGCTGTCGTAGTTTACTCTACCACCAGTAGGAGTTAAGGGCGCTTGATTTTGACGATGACAGTGAGTGTGATGAGGGTATAAGTCCTGAAGCACTGGACTGGGGGAGAGATGGTCTGTAGCCCTGGGTTATATTTGTATGTTCCCATTCCCTGGGTCTCGTTCCTCTCTGAGTCCCAACACCTAGCACACAAAGTTTTCAGAGAAGGAGAAAATGAATGCCTACTTGAGAGAAATAAGGCCAATGATTTTTTTACCATCAGGCATTTTCAAGTGTAGATGAGTCAGGCCTGTCAGCTAGCAGGTGCACAGACTGCTGGGCAGATGTGGTAAGGATTGTGGGATGAGAATGTAATCCTGGGTTATCTGGGTGAGACCTAACTGTCATCACAAGTGTCTTTATAAGACAAAGGCAGAGATACACACACACACATACACAAAAGGCAGTATGAAGACAGAGGCAGAGATGGTGTGATGTGGCCATGAGCCAAGGAATGTTGGCATTGGCAGCCACCAGATACTAGAAGAACAAGGAACAGATTTTTCCCTAGAGCCTCTAGAGGGACCATGGCTCTTATTGTATCTTCAGTTCATTCTAGTGAAACAGATTTTGGACTTCTGGCCTTCAGAACTCTGAGAGAATAAATTCTGTTGTTTTAACCCCCCAGGTATGTGGCGGTTTGTTATAGTGGCCATAGGAAATGAGTATCATAGATATGCAGTACATAGGAATATGGGAGCCAGATTCAAGGATTGTGATGTCCACTCAACTGATGCATAAACTGAGGGCTTGATGTATCGGTTCCAAATGTACACTATGTGTTTACTGAAGGAGACGGTTGAGGCCCTTGTCTACCTAAGGTTTCTTTCTACTAGTCCAACCCAACTACACTTTAGAACAATTAAATCAGACTCAGCATGGTGGGGCCCATGCTTTGTAATTGTTAAAAACATCCATCGGCCAGGGCTGAAAACTGCCCAGGCCAGACTGCTTTATAGATGCTGACTGATCCTCATGGTGATAACTGACTTCGGTGTTTGGGGGGTGTGGAGCTGTGCAGCATACAACTAGCGAATGTGACCCTCATGCAGCCCTCTGACCCAGGCAGAATGGCTGCCATCTTCCTTTTCCAGATGAATAGTGAATCCTAAGAAGAATTAGGTATGTTGGCACAGCTAATCCTTGACCCAGACTGAGCCTCCTGACTCTGTATCCAGTGCTCCGTTATAAGGCAGAGTCATGACCCTTAGCAGTTAGTTACATTTGTGATCATGTGCACCTAAAGACTGTGCATGTGGATTCATTGTCAGGCCTGAGATTTTGAACACTGGAAATATGCACATTTTACATATTGAATTACTTTAAATTTATGATAGATAAGATTTGAGGCCAGGGAGCTTTGGCATCATTTCTTCAGAGGGAGTTTCAAATGCTTCCCCAAACCAGTTCCTGGGCATTTTACATCTGACTCTTGGGCTAGGTTTGGGTGACAAATGGCCCCAGGCACATGTCACAGTACTGATATCAGTGAACCAAGGATCTGCCTTTGGAGATTACTAGATCTGTAGTGCCATCTTGCTTGTGTGAATATCAGGGGAACCGGCTCTCACTATCAATAATCAGAGAAAACACAGTTGAGCAGTGACTTTGTGCCCATGGTTTTGAGGTGAGTCAACAATACCCTCCCCCCTTCCAACTCCAGATGGACACATAACCATAACCTCATAAATGTGACCACAGAAGATTTCAGGAAGGCGCAGAGCAGGGCGGCTGGAGTCTCTGGTGTGGGTGTATTTTAAAACATCCTCAGTGGGAGACCAGAAGTCTATTTGCTCTGCCCACTCAGTCCAGCTGCCAGCTCCAATGATTTAGTCTGCCAATTGGATATTACCTAGTGATTTTTATGGAGTTAAATCTAAAGGAAATTTGATGAGGAGATCACTTCCTCTATTTTAATTAGAGTTCCGAGATTATTTGCCTCAAATGCAACCACAGTTCTGCAGACTGGCTTCTGGAACAGCAATAAGCACCATGCAACTTAACTACCTAGAGAGGGTTATTTGAAGAGCTGGGTCATGATTGCTGCTGCTGCCCAAGTGCACGTGCACGCACGCAAACACACACACGCACACACTGTGTACTTCATACAGATGTTTGAACAGTCCCTGGGGAACACACATTTTCTGTTGTAATAAAGGAAAACACAGTCCTCAGCTGTAACCTTGGAGACATGAGATCCCACCAGAATTGGAATCTTTAACCGAGTCTTGGCTGCTTGCAGGACTAGCCCACGAGGGGTTTTTCTTGCATAGGCTTCACGTCCGACACCTGCCTTGTCGTTCCCAGTGGCTGAGGCTGAGGAGACAGCTGCCTGCTGTTCGCTCACACATAAATCCCTGGGGAGAAATAAGAGCTAAGTGGTTGTTACAAGGGGACGATGGGTTTGACTCCCGTGGCTGGTCATAGAAACATCCCTGCCTCTTCTAGACCACACTTGCTCATACCAAGACTTAATCTCTGTGCATGTTTTGGAACCACAGGGCAAGAAGTGGACTCGGGGGTCCCCTATATGTTTCCCCACTGCCTGGCGCTTCCTCCTCCAAGCTGGCCTAGCCTAGGAGAACTGTTCATCCCAGCAACCCCCTGGGATGGGCATAAATATTGTTATCTCCATTTAATAATGTGGTGCTAGGGCAAGGTAGAGTGTATTTGTTCCAGGGGAAATGACAGCGGTTTTAAGCCTAGTGACTCGGAGGTGATTTAAAACCCCTCATCTGGATTTGTTTAACACACTTCAGGTTTATTATTCGGTTTTCATACAGGAAGTTAATGAATAACGCAATCCGTCTCTGCAGCTATACAACCAAACAAGGGACCCTGGCTGGGAGGCTCCTCTCCGGACAGGCAGACCTTGATTTACACAATAGTGGCATGATTATAGTGGGAGATTGTCTATAAGTCAGATTTTCAAAATAAAAGCGTATTTAGAGGAAAATAGTCAATGAACTAACTGATTTGCTGTTACTGTTTATTCTGTTTGTTTTTAGCAAAGCCAAGATTCATCTTGGAACAGGACTAATTTTCGCCCAAGTGGCCTTTTTATAGACTTGCCAGGATAGGGTATTCCTCACCAAGACTGCGTTAAGCCTGAGAATGGTTCAGGGGGTGGGTATGGCCCTTGCAGAAGGTGTTGCCTGGGTGTTGAGTGAGGCTATACTGCAGGATCCTGGAATGTTTGGGCTGGGAGTCCTGGGCAGAGAGACCCACCTTCACCCTTCCCAGATGAATTACTGGAGCATACCAGTGCTCTGGAACACAAAGGAACAAAAGAATTCACAGTTGTAACTCACCCCGAGGGCCCAATTCTAGCCAAGTCTTGTCACCGCCTCCCTTTTGGCAAATTATTTTCTGAATTTGGACTTCTTTCTTTAAGGAAAGATGGAGGTCAGAACTTTAATTTACCTACCAGGAATAGAGTGAGAGTTCAGCTTTTTAAGTTTCTTAGGATAATAGACTATCTCATGTGTGCAGAGGATTTCTAAAGCCTTCTGATCATATTTTGCCCCCAGAATCATCTTTAGGGTATGATGAACTGGGCTGAATCAGGTGGAGTTTTTTGGAAGGCGGCCCACCCTGTCCTACCTGAGTTAGCTCACCCACCAGCCTGGGAGGTAGTGAGTAGTTCAGACAATTAGTAATTTGCTTTTTAAAGCTCCCACATTTCCTATTATCAATCATAATTGGGGACTGTCTTGATTTCTATTCTTTGCATTAACATATTCTTAAGTCTGATTTGTATTTGCCGCCTGGATTTTAACCTAGTTGTGTGACAGGAAGAGGCAGAGGGGTGGAAAAATACTCCTTGGATTCCAGGGTACTTAAGAACTGCGGGAACTTCTCCAGCACCAAACACCATTTATAGTGTGATATTATCATTTATTTTTCTCAATTATTTCCAGACACAATCTCGTACATGTTCAGAACACCTCTGTGAGAAGTTTAAAAATTGGAAAGGGGCTTGTTTTTAGAATTCAGCAGGCTGTTTTGTTTGTTTTGTGTTTTGAGACAGAGTCTCATTATGTTGCCCTGGGTAGAGTGCAATGGAGTCATAGCTCACAGCAACCTCAAACTCTTGAGCTTCATCGATCCTCTTGCCTCAGCCTCCTGAGTAGCTGGGACTACAGGTGCCCACCACAATGCCCAGCTAGGTTTTAGTACAGATGGGGTCTTGCACTTGCACAGTCTGGTCTCAAACTCCTGAGCTCAACTGATCCACCTGCTTTAGCCTCCCAGAGGGGTCTTTTCTTTGGAAAGAAGTCCAAATTCCGAAAATAACTTGCCAACCACTCTAGGATTATAGGTGTGAACCACGGCCCCTGGCCAGGCTGTGTTTTAAAGCCAGTGACAAGTATGAGCTGAGTGGTCTCAGGAAATTTACATTTTTGCACCTCAGTTTCCTTACCCTGAAGGATTCTTGTGAGGATTAAGTGAGGGAAAGTACAGAAAGTACTGAGTTTAGTTGTACCCAGTGTCTGGTGGGCTCTCTCCTTTCCACTCTTGATTCTTTTTTTTTTTTTTTTGAGACAGAGCCTCAAGCTCTGGATAGAGTGCAGTGGCATCACAGCTCACAGCAACCTCCAATTCCTAGGCTCAAGAGAGTTTCCTGCCTCCACCTTCCAAGTAGCTGGGACTATAGGCGCCCACCACAACGCCCGGCCATTTTTTTGGTTGCAGCCGTCATTGTTGTTTAGCGGGCCTGGGCTGGATTTGAACCCACCAACTTAGGTTTATGTGGCTGGCGCCTTAGCCCGTTGAGCCACAGGCACTGAGCCACTCTCGATTCTTTTATTTCATCTTGACTGAATCAGGGTAAATTGAGGTACAGAGAGCTAAAATAACCTTTTTCAAGGCAAAGCCATATATGAAAACCTCAGATTCTTATTTTAGAAACTGTGGTCTTTCATTGTCCAGGCAATCAGACTCAGGGTAATTTAGGCCAATGAAGAGTCCATCATGAAGCGAATCAAAGGAACTGGCATCTCAGACCCACCCTGAGTCTTCCCTGGCTCCTGTCTTCCAGGGGGATTTCTGCAGTTCATCAGCCACGTCCTGCATTGATCAGGGGCCTACCAGGCAGTAAAGAAGAAAACTGATGGGCTGGGTGTGGTGGCTCACACCTGTAATCCTAGCACTCTAGGAAGCCCAGGCAGGTGGCTTGGTTGAGGTCAGGAGCTTGAGACCAGCCTGAACAAGAAAAAAAAAAAAAGGAAAAATAGAAAAAGAAAACTAGCTGGGCATTATGATGAGCACCTGTAGTCCCAGCTATTAGGGAGGGTAAGAATAGAAGATCTCTTGAGCCTAAGAGTTTGAGAGGTTGCTGTGAACTATAAGACCAGAGCACTCTACCCAGGGCAACACTCTAGTCTCAAAAAAAAAACAAAGGAGGAAACTGACATTTATTCAGTGTCCACATATCAGGTGCCCTCACAGTAAGTTATCTGAAACAAGAAGCCTTTAAGATTAGAATTTTTGAGCCCATTTTACAGATAAAGTAATTGAAATCCAGGAATTTTAAGAGGCAGTTTCTCCATACTCATAGAGCCTGTGTAGCCACTGGAGGGGAGTGGCAACCCAGCCTCCTGGTCCCCAGACACAGGTTCTTGGGACAATTCTACTTCACAGCAATTGCTTAGAGATGGGGTCTTGCCTCCCCTTGGATTTCAGCCTTGGAGTCTGGATAAATCTTGGGTTTGACTTTTCTTTACTGGACAAGGAGAGGGGATATAATTTTACTAATTTTATAGTCTATGCTCTGATCACCTCAAGGGAGCAGTGTCACATGGGGCTGGCAAAAAAGGGACGACTCTCAGATCCATCCTTCCTCCCCACATCTATCCCCAGACAACTGAGCCCCTGCTGCTAGACAGCAGCCCACTGGGCCCATATGGACATTTGGAAACAAAGCTCACACCCTTCTTCTCTTAGTGACCTGTTTCTGCGTTTCCTACAGTGGCTGGGATGCTTTTCCATTTCTAGCCTTAGTCCCAGTCACTCAGAGTGAGCCCATTTTTCTTTTTATTTGTTTGTTTGATCCTCAGTGGTGATGGCAAACAGTTGTTCCTCATGGGCTCTGCAATAACCCTTCATGAGAAAGCCGGTTAGCACATGTTCATCTCGGAGAATGAAGCCTTCTCTTGTCTTCTGTTTGGGAAGGCTGAACTGCCAGGCTGCCCAGAGATACAGAGCAGCTTATAAACCAGAAAAGGTCTGAATATCTCCACGCTGAATGGCCTTTGATTTTGTATAGGTGTCGTGGAAAGAAACAAGAATCATAGGATCATAGTGTTTAGAGCTAGAAGAATTGTGAAACACGGTCTGGTCCAGCCATCTCATTGTGCAGATAAAACTCATCCTGGAGGGCCCATACTCATCCGTGGAGAGCATGGATGGGGCAGTGGAGTCTGGAGGTCGTGTAGAGCTCTCTTCACCTGAGGACTTCCCTCTAGGTGTGTGGAGTTGAGAATTCTTTTTTCTTTTCTTTTCTTTTTTTTTTTTTTTTTTGTTGCAATTTTTGGCTGGGGCTGGGTTTGAACCCACCACCTCCAGCACAGGGGCCTGGCACCCTACTCCTTTGAGCCATAGGCACTGCCCGAGAATTCTTTCATTTTTCTCACTGGATCCTTGCATCCAGGCTGAGAGATTGTTATGCCTGGATAACGATTATATATATTAATCTCTATTATTGTAGATTAATATTTAAATCAGGGAAACTAAACATCAAGCACTTCTCATTGATCAGAGCCTGGCAAGGTCAACCCATTTCATAGGTGGAAAGACTGAGGCACTCTGTCTCTTTTAAAGGCAACCACTAAATGCAGTTTTTCCTTTGGCTCCCGGTCCTGGTGGCTATTGCAGGCTTGCCAGAACTCTGAAAACCTGCCGTCTCGCCACACGTTCTTCCAGGTGGGAAGGAACACCCAGATGGAGGCCGCCTTTCTTCCCGCAAGGGTGCTGGAGCGGGTGCTAGGCAGCCAAGGCTTTGTAAACGGAAGGACTTCCGTGTTGGCAAACCTGCTTGCGCTCAGCAGACGCGCCTATAAATCTTGCTGAAAACAAGTGCTTTAACTAGAGGAGGAAAGTTTAAAAGGCCCTGTGGGCATATTCTAATCACTGCTCACTAATATTAGCCAGCTTGGATTTAGAATGTGGTTGTTCCCAGTGGAGAGGGCCTGGGTAGGCACCATGTAAAATGCCGCTGGCTGTAATTAACTTTGACCTCCGCAGCCTGCCTGCTCACACGCTGTTAATATTAGCTTTGACTCCCAGAATGAGCCCTCACTGTTTGTTGTTAGGATGTGTTCTTTAAAATTCTTCTTGAGCAGCCCTTCTTCAGCTCCTCTTCTAGCCCCAAACACACCCTGAACCCAGGTAATCAGATGAAATTTCTCATTTCTCAAATGAAATCAATAATCTGGTAGATTTTGCAGTCATGGAAAATTCTACTCATTTCAATTGTGCTAACAATCCTTAAATTTGCAGCTCACGCTTTGCATCTGCAAAGGGCTTTCATATACTTGGTTCTTCATTACAACCCCTTCGGGTGGGCAGGGTTGATACTATATTTATCTAACAGATGAGAAAAAGCAAAGCTCGAAGAGGGAATAGGGCTTGTTTGGCGTCCTCTGTATAGTAAGTGGCTGAGCCTGGATTCAAACTTTGGTCTTTGGACTTTAACACTGTTTCTTAAATACCAGTGTCCAAATGGGCCATAGAGGTTGTAATGCTAAAGGTTGACGTCTGATCTTTTCTTTAATTCCTGCCAGACAAGATGATGAGGACTCAGCAATTTTTCTTCTGCCTCCTACAAAGGGGTATTAGATATAAAGTAAGTGTCAGCTTGTGGTACAGGGCATATTGTGAATAATGAGAATGATGAGGACACCCACCTAATGTGTTAGGGAAGCGAATATCTGTGACTGTGTGTCTGTGTCCATTTTATTGGTTAGAAATGTCATATATTAGAAAATTATTTTGAGAATCTGCTATGTGCCAGTTTCTATTCTAGCCACTCAGATGTGGTTTCCCTGCATGTGGAATTACATTGGAGTTGGAGGAAACAGACCAGGTATAGACAAGCAAATTAGTAAAGTAATGCTGTGGTCAGGGATCAAGGAAGACCTATTTGAGCTACGAGCTGAATGCCAGGAACCAGTCATATGGGGGCTGGGGCAGGCTTGGGGAGGACAGGGAAGAGGCAGAGGAGGGGATCCAGGTGGGGAATTCTGCTGGCGAAAAGCTCTGTGTTGGAAAGAAGCTTTATATACGGTGGCCGTATGTTGGTGTGCAATTTAAAATTGCACATGAACTTTACGGCCACCCTGTGTATCATCAGTCACGTGTTTTAATGACAGGGAGATGTTCTGAGCAGTGTGTTATCGGGCTGTTTTGTCCTTGTGTGAGCATCACAGAGTACACTGCACATACACAAAGCTCGATGGTAGAGCCTGCCACACAGCTCTGCTGTGTGCATAGCCTGCTGCTCCCAGGCTTCAGGCCTGGCCAGCGTGATATGGTACTGAATACTGCAGGTAGCTACAACATAACGGCAAGTCTTTGTGTATCTAAACATATCTGAACACAGAAAAGGTACAGTAAAAATATGGCATCATGATCTTGTGGGAGCATTGTGGCATCTGTGGCCCATCGTTGACGGAAATGTCTTTATTTGGCACGTGAGTTGAAGCACAGAGGAAAACCAGGAGTGTGCCGGAGCTGAAGGCAGGAAGGGAGCTCTGCGACTTGGGGCTGGAGACGGAAACCAGGATCCACCTGGAGTGTTTTGTTCATCAGAGTAAGGATTTGGGCTTTTATTCAAAATCCCTTGGGAAACCACTGGAAGCTTTACAAGGGGGGTGATATCTGATGTACGTTTTGGAAAGATCACTCTGCTGCGTGCCAGTCTAGGCAGACAAGAGATGGAGGCAGCCGCAGAGCCAGGGAGAAACGGCAGCAGTGTGCACGTGATTTGGAGGCCTCGCTGGACTGGTGGGCGGGAGGAGTGACCGGAGGGCCTGGCATGGGGTTCTGCGTGGCCCTGTGAAGTCTGAGACGTGTGTTATGTAGTCGGCTTCTGTACCTGTGTGTTGCGCATTAGAGGATTGAACCAACTGGGGATTGAGAATATTAATAAAAGTACAATAATAAAAAATGATACAAATTAAAAAACAATATAACAAAACAACTATTTATATGGCATGTGCATGTATTAGGTATTATAAGCAATCTAGGTATGATTTAAAGTATATAGAAAGATGTGTATGGGTTATAGGCAAATGCCATTTTATATCACACTTGAACATCTAAGGGAGGTCTGGGATAAACCCGATACAAATACTGACTGAGGGGTGACTGTGTATCAAAGTGGAGATGACAAACAGGCAATTGGGTAGGAGTTTGGAATTCGGAAGAGCAACAAGCAATAGGGATTTGGGCTGCAGCCTGTAGGTGGTATTGAAAACCATGGGTTGAATGGGTTACCTGCGAAGCGTGTGGCGTGGGAAGAAGAGGCCCAGGGCCCCGTGCCCATTGTGAGGCTGGGGGTCCTGGTGTGCATCCCTCTATCCCTGCCTAAGGAGTCTGTGCTCCTAACCATAGTCAGCCCTAACCTGGGGGCCTCTGATCGCACGTGAAATCCCATTGCCATTTCTGGGGTAAAAATCATACGGATGATCTAAAAGCCAGCAGAATTGCTGATCAGTCAACAGGTAACTTTACTGAACACTTACTGTTTGTTAAGTGACACGCTAAGCAACATAGCTTCATTTTCAAAGGACAGTGCTTTGTGGTTTCACACACACATACCTACGCCTGTGTGTCCTGAAGCTGAGTGGGTGGGCTTTAGCAAACAAGTCCCTGTTGACACGTAAAGACACACATTGACCTGTCATTTGGAAAGCCTGCTTTCCTCTCTGCCTGTGGTCGGCATGAAACCTCCCCTTCAAAGCAAGTTCCCTTGTATTCACCTCCAGAAATCCTGGGGTTTCTCCTTTTCTTCGGGAGGGGAGTTGGATTCGTTTGCCAGCCTCCATGCTTGACGTGTCTCCTGGCCTCTGTGTCTGCAGCAATCATCACTTACATCTACCTACCTGGAATCCGCCGGCACTCAGGTCACCAGTCCAAGCAGACCTCAGCTGTGCTTTCTCAGCTGACATTTGCAGTAGAGACAAGATGGCCTCCTGTAGGAATTTCAAGAACTAAAGAGCCCTGGACCTTTTCCAGAAAGCTTACTATCTTGCATTTTGTATCTTTTCTCTCAAAGACACTACAAGTACTTTTTGTTCTTTTTCCTATTCACTCCTGAATGTGAAGAACTGTAATCTCATTTGATGGGGAGAGGGTCCTTCACAGAAAGTCCTGCCTGAAGTTGTAGAGTTAGGAAGGAGGTCACTGGGACTCTACTCACCAGGACTAGTCCTTCAACTTCTAGAGGGCAGTGAAGTTGACCTCATTAAATGTGCAGATCGTATATTCGTAAGGATCACAATCTGGCCTCATTCCTGACCCTCAATGACAGTTACAAAGGACTGACCCAATGCGTAGATCTTTGGGCTTTTGGGTAAGAGGTCATTGGGAAACCACAGAGGTGGGAAGGAGGCAAAAGGAAAGAAGATGCCTTTAGTAATAATAAAATTCAGTAAAGTTTGTGTTTGGTCCCAGATGTGTAAACCCGCTCCCATACCTGTTGTCATTTCTACCTAGCCCTATGTGTCCTGCAATAGAAAACCAGATGAAATCGCAAGGTCATGCTGGCTCTCTGTGTGGGGGCTGAGTACCCATAAAACTAGTGATCACCATTACTTAAAAAATGACAGTGACAGTGGCAAAGACCAAATAAATAAATAAGTAACCTCAAGCTGAACTTTCAGGACCACGGTAAGAAACAGCCTGGTCCACACTGAATAAAAACGGAGATGTCACTGGAGGCGGAGTGGGGAGAGGCGCAGGGGAATCCCTGGACTCCATACCCCCATCTCTTTAAGAAGTCAGGCCTGAACCCACTGAAGAGGGCTGGTCCCAGATGATGGCCTATCGGGTGGGGTGCTTTGCAGTGGGGGGGGGGACAGTTGTTTTTAAGGGTTAGGATCAAATTTAAAAGCACCACCATTTACCTTGGTTGCTAAGCCCCCCTGAGCCTGAGGTGAGGAATTCTGATTGGCAGAATTTGTAGGAATTTAGACAAGGGGAGCAGTACGGAAAAACGGGAAGCTTAGGTTGGGGACCCTGGCTGCAAAGCAACTCAGTGCTTCAATAAGCCTGAATCTGCTGAGAATACATTTTACAAACATGCAGCTAAGTTGGCTGCCTTTGTTTGGGGGTTTGTTAAGCATTATCTAAAGAATGCCATGGTTCAGCCTGCTCGGTGTGAAGCCTAATTCTTCCCCTTTCTGGAGCCACGGCCTGGTGTGTTCAATTTTTCTCTCTCCATAGGGCTGCAGGCTCTCTGCTACTCCAGCCAAAAAAACACTCATATTTTAGCAAGCTTAGTCCCAGTCTGGTTGCCAGGCAGTAAAACGAGCACTCGCCCGCCCCAGGGAGAGGGGGGCTTCGAGGAGGAAAAGGGGCACGTAAACGACTCGCTCAAGGCTACCCCCAAATCTCCACTTGAGAATCTTTGGGGCAGTTGATATGTTTATCGATGTGGAGAGATGCTGCCCCACTGGCCCAAACTGTAGTCATTTGTCGGAACTAATAATACCAATTATTTGTATTATTCGAGGGATGCCAATAGTAGGATAAGTTTGCCCTATGCCATGTCTGCGGGGTGTTAGATGTATTCCTCTGAATAGTGTTGTTCCGGACAGGCAGCATCACCCCATTTAACTGAAGGGGAAACTGAGGCATAAAAAGCTGGGCTCTTGTACTGAGAGGACAATGGAACCAGCGCCAGCACCCCCCTTCTCCCTCACAGGAGGACTAAATCGTCGTGGAGTTCACACCGGCCTCTCCTCAGATTGTCTCTCAAATTCCCTTGCCTTCCTGGGTCGATGGACATTTGGGCTTCTCCCTATCTTTTTTTTATTGCTGCAATAATTCTGTGAGAAAACCACCCAAAAGCCAGTGTCTAAAACCAACACATTTATTTAGCTCTTGACTTTGGAGGTGAGCTGGGTGGTTCTTTTGGTCATGGTTGGGGTGATTCATGTACCTGGGCTTCAGCAGCCATTGTCTAACTAGGAAGGCCTCAGCGGGAATGGTTGGGGCATGCTGGCTGTTTTGTTTCTTATCCCCAGCAAGCTAGCCTGATTTTGTTCTCATGGTAAAGGCAGAGGAGTTAAAATATAAGTGGAATTATGAAAGTGTTTTTTTGTGCTTTTTCTTGCTGTCATACCAATGACAAAGCAAGTCACTAGGTTGAGCCCAGAAATCAGAGGTGGGATAGAATGTCATGCCCAGAGCAGGAGAGCACTACACAGTTACAGGACGAAGGCAGGCATACAAGAAGGTGTGTGCGCCTCTGTGTGTGTGTGAAGAATTAATGTTATCAAATCTCTATACCAGTGATTTTTCAACCAGTGTGCCACAGCACACCACTGTGTCGTGAGAAGATCTTACATGTGCCATGAAAAATTTTTAGATTATTAATTAAATTATTTTCAAAAGAAGTTTAAAGCACAGTAAGTATATTCTTTTTTTTAACTCTTCTTTTTGATCAACATAATTTAAGTGTGCCATGGAAGTTTAATTATAGGTTCAAGTGTGCTGTGAGATAAAAAAAGGCTAAAAACACAGGTCTGTAGTCTTTTTTTCTCATTTCTTTGATTACTTAGGTGAGGGGTCAACTTTCACCCCTTGCTCACACTCAGTCTTCACTGAGATAACCCAAAGGGAGATTCTGCTAAATCTAGATTTGATTTCTTGATTTCCTTCATTAGGAAGTTTTAGCCTAAATTTCCTAATAATTCCTTATTAAAAATAATAAGTTGAATAATGGTAATAATAATTATCAAATTCTTTCTATGTAACAGACATCATCGAATTTTTTTTAAAACTAGTATTTTGTCATTATTTAGTCCTCATAATTGCTGTTTTAGTCATTGCTATCCTTATGTAGTGACTGAGGAACTAAAGTTAAAGGAATGTAACATTGTAATAACTGAGATCTGGACAAATAACCTTATGGATAATACCATCTTCACATGAACGGCACAAGCCTACATTAACAGTCTGCATTTATATTGATCTGAAAGTGATACTCTTAGCTCTGCCCCAAACTATACCCCCTGCCCCTCAATACTATGATATGCTTGTTGATTTTACTTTGACATTATTATTATTATTTTTTGAGATAGGGTCTCACTTTGCTGCCCTCAGGAGAGTGCCATGGCGTCATAGCTCACAGCAACCTCCAGCTCTTGAGCTCAAGAGATCCTCTTGCCTTGGCCTCCCAAGTAGCTGGGACTATAAGCACCGTCAACAACATTCAGCTATTTTTAAAGATTGGAGGTCTCACTCTTGCTAAGGTTGGTCTTGAACTTCTGAGCTCAAGCAATCCACCAGACTCAGCTTCCCAGAGTGCGAGGATTATTTTCCCATTTTGATTTTTTTCTACTTTTATGGTAATACAAATAAAGTCTAGCAACTTGGAGGGGAGAGGAGAGAGAGAGGAGGGGGGAGAAGGGAGGGCGATTGGTGGGAAGAGAGAGCAGTTGGCAAGATCTCACCTAATATGCACAGTGTGAGGGAGTTCAGCACACGCCGTGGGTGAAGGGCTCAACTACAACGTGAACTTTACCTTAGAAGTGAAAACAACATAACCTAAACATTTGTACCCTCATATTAATTCGAAATAAAAAAATAAAAAAAAATTTATGATAGCATGAAGAACTTAACAGGGTATAAAAATAACATAGTAGAGGAGAGAATTATAATTTTCCCTCCATCATCTTGCAGGAAGTATACAAGGTGGTAAAATTAAGGTTCTTTGCCTTTGTAAGTAATATGTAAAAACAATCAGTACTAGTCCAACAAGCTTCAACTCAAAGCATCTATCACAATAAGAAGTAAGATTAGAATTCATGTAAAAAAAGTTTCTAACTCTGTGATTTTTCCAGATTTTCTTTATTTCTTTTGAGACAGGGTCTTGCTCTGTTGCCCTGGCTAGAGTGCTGTGGCGTCTTCATAGCTCACAGCACCTTCAACCTCCTGTACTCAAGCGATCCTCCTGCCTCCTGAGTAGCTGGGACTACAGTTTCCTGTCATAATGGCTGGTCAATTTTTTTCTCTTTTTTGTAGAGACAGGTTCATGCTCTGGCTTAGGCTGGTCTCAGACTCTTGAACTTGGCCTCCTATAGTTCTGAAATTATAGGTGTGAGTTGCTATACTCATCCTCTAGATTTTCTTTTTATATGAGATTGTCTTGAGTCTTAATGAAATTTAGTTCAAATGCACAGTGAATACCAAAGGAAGTTCTCTGAGAACCAACCTGATGAAAATGATATTATTAAAAGAGCTGTAAGCCTGCCCCTGAAATTAAAGTTCCAGATTATGAAATTTTATCAGTTTTAAAAGCCAAATTAATTAGTTATATTTTAATAATTTTTTGAAGGAAACCTAACACAAGTGTGCTATTTTCCTGCTTTTTGTCCTAAGCACACTACATATTTTATTCATTTTTTTGATGACTAGGTCTCAGGTTCCCATTATGAATAATTTTTGTTTTATATGCTAATGCAGAGTTTCCCTCAGAGGATAGGGAGTTATGTAGGTCTGTTTGATTAATTACCTTAGATTTTTAAAATAAGTTCTGGTGATTCTCTTGCCTGTATTGTATCTTTCTTAGTCCAGTGTAATCCATTTGAGAATTTCCTTTTTCTTGATCCTTTTAATCTATAGTTTTTGTTCTATAACCCCTGTTTCTGCATCAATTATGCAAACATTCAAGATAAGTAGATTAAATTGTATATTAAATTATAACTCAGTAGCCCTTTCCCCAAGAACTTTAGCTCCAACTTCTCCTGAAAATATAACCAATGACATTTACTTGTTCATTTAAACTATATTTTGAATGCCAGAACCATATTTTGTTGTCTCTAAGATGTCGATTTTTGTACACATCACTGTTTTATGGGCTACTAGGAGAGAAAAAAATTTTTGCTTATTATAAGATGCAAGGTCTCCCAATTTAGAGATATTCAAATATGTAAAAATAGAAGTCTTGTGTGACCTGAAATATGTTAGGTGTGTGGGATGATGTTCTGGATGACGGAGGTTACACCAGTGACCAAAGCAGACTGTGTCCCTCCCCCCTTGGAGCTCACTGTTGTAATGGCAGAGGCCAGTGATGGTGCTAATTAGTGCTCTGAAGGAGAAAAAAAGACAGGCAGGGGGAAAGGAGGGGTGTTCTCTTCATGGAGAGTAGTCAGGAAGTCAGGGAAGGCATCTCTGGGAAGGAGATATTTGAGCAGACACCAGAAGGAAGGGTTGGAGTGAGCCATGGGAGGTGGGAGAAGGTAACTGCAAGAAGTGGGGACAGTGAGGGCAGAGACTCTGAGACAGAAAGAAACATGTTTGGGGTGTTGGGGGAATAGCAGGTAGGTCAGTCTGGTTCCAGAGGAAGAAACGAGGTAGGAGATGACATAACAGGGGTGATGAGCTCCAAAGTAGGTCAGGCTGTGTAGACCCGGGAAGAACTCTGGATTTCACTTTGTGATGGATAAGCAAGCTGTGCAAGGGTTTTGAGCAGAGAAGTAACATGATCTGATTGTATTTTAACAGACACATCGTGACTGCTGTGAGGAAAAAGACTCAGGAGCAAGGGAGTAGAAACAGAAAGATGTGTTAGGAGACAACTGCAATTATCCAGATAGGAAATGATGGGAGCCCAGACAGGAGTAGCAGGGATGGAGGTGGTGGGAAGTGGTTAGATTCAGGGTATACTTTGAAGGCCAATCTTGCAGAATTTGTCGACAGATTGGATAATGGAGTTTGAGTAAAGAGGAGAGTCAAAGGTAACTCCAAGGTATTTGGCCCCTGAAGCACTGGAGTTGATATTTATTGAAATTGGGGAAAAGCAAAGGAGAAAGAACAGAACAGAATAAGAAGAAATGAAAACTCTGGCTTCGTACAGGTTATGTTTGAAATAGGCAGGGGGATACATGAGTCTGGAGTTCAGGGGAGAGTTTCAGGAAGTGAGTCTGAGAGTCAGGAGAAAGAAATGCACAAAGATGTCAATTTCTGTTCCTAGACTGAGTAAAGAACTAAGAATTGGATTTGTCAACACAGTATTTGAAGGGTTCAGGGAAAAGAGAGGAGAAGTAATGTTTTCCTTTCAAGGGACTGTTTGAGGAGATTTTATTGTAAGGAGTTTCGTTGTAAGGAGGGGCTGAAAAATGGGATGACTGTTACTTCTTCACATACATTTAAAACCTTTTCAATTACTTTAAAAATCATCTGGTTAGAAGATAGCAACAAAATATTTTGGCTGCAGGGTACATTAATTCGCCGCTATCACATCTCCAAAGACTTTGTCAGGAAATGAAGTTAGCTCAAATATACTTTCTATTCAAAGAGAAAGCACATGTTCTTTAGGGTGTACATTGCTTTTTGAAAATCAGGGTAGCATTGAAGGTGTGATAAAAGAGTTCAAATATAAGGTCTTAAAGTGTTGATCACTTTGTACATGAGAAATCTCCACATTAGTCTAAGTGGGGTTTGTGTTCATAGGTGCCTAACTAGTAACAGATGCTAAGGCTTCAGATAACCTTTTGTATGTACTTTTAGTTCAGGCACGACCTGTCTGAAAACTGCAGATTCGATATGAACACAGGGCAGCTACCACTAAAGGAAGATTCCAATGTGAAATTTGTGCCAGGTATTCAAAGAGTTATACTTCTAGAGTGGGTAGCCATAACCTTTGAAAGATAAGTCTCTAAAAACTGAATAATTGTGCTACAGTAACCTGCAACATCCCCAAGGTAGAAATATGATACCCTACGGTAGAGTACCAGAGGTTTCCTGGCTGGATACCCCCCAACACTGTGACCTCAAGGCAGGGTGACAACTTCACTCCCTCAAGTTTCTGCAGACTGTGGTACCTGTGTCTCTCTAGGGGTGTCGGGACAAGGGAAGCAGCCACTTCAGAGTACCATGATTGCACCTCCCCAGCTTTAGACTCTGTCGCCCAGGCAATTTACCTCATCCTGGTAAGCCTTCCCCCGCCCGGCCTTTTGTTCTTTCTTTCTTTATTTTTCTGCCAGACTTGCCATTTATGTCTCAACTCTAATCCTAGGCTACATAAAAGTTGTTTGCCTTTGAGGTTTCTCATCCCTCATATAAATCAGTGGATGGGAAGAGAATCAGGGCTCAATTCCACATGTCAGATGGATTTCAATCTCATGTTTCCAGGCAAGCTGGGATCCTTCTGATGCACACACAGATTCTGGAAAGGGGGAGAAATGCTGTGAGTGCTTGTTCTTTGTGTACAATAGTACAATAGCACTATATCTGTATGATTGTAGCTGGAGCCTCTGGAGAAGCAGAGAGAGAGAAAAATAGAGTTCACATTCTCTAAGTCACCGTATAAAAACCTATTTTAGGGGCTTAAATTGATGGTGAGTGTTTCTGAGAACTGGAAAAATAAGCAAAATGTCTGTCTTTATATGTGTGTGTATGTGTCTGTATGTCTGTGTACATATATGTATGTGTACGTATGTATGTATGCATGTATGTGTCTGTGAATGTATGTATGTATGTGTATGTGCATACATGTGTGTATGTGTGTACACGCATGACTGCTGGTTTGGAAAAAGCTTTTCAGTTTCTTTTTCCTTTATCCAGGGTAGGACATACCTTGGAAATAACTCCCTGACTGATTTTGCTCTGGGAACTCGGAGAGTTCAGAAGGGTGGGGAAGGTGTCGGAGTTCCGTTCAGAATTGCTGTTAAAAGGCTTTGCCCACAGATGATGAAGCTACCCACACGCGCCGTTGGCAAAGCAAGTGTTTGGTGACTGTTTCTGTTCTTCTCAGCAGCAGGGGTGAGTCTGAGCCGAGATACCCCGCTCCTCCCGGGCCCCCATTTGTGAAATGGTTGGCTGCTTTGGGGAGGAAGGCAATAGCTGGAAACCGTTTTCTCCTTGCAGTGCTAAGAGCTCCTGGCGGACACTGCTGCCGGAGGGGTGACGAAAACCTCGCAAATGAGCTGCTCTGCAGCAGCCCCTAACGAGCTGTCCTACAGAGGGGGTCAGGGCCGGAAAGGAGGCTGCGGCGGGCGGGGGCAGCCTTGAGCTCCGTGGCTCCTCCAGCAGCGGGTCTGGGTCACGGACAGCTGCTCGCAAACCAGCGCACGCGGCCGAGGGAAGCTCTAAAACGATACGCTCTAAAATTTTAGAGAAAGCTGCGGATTTAGTTTTCTTTTGATTAGTTCCTTAGATCTCTACTTCAGTAGCTTTACTGAAGGGCCGGAATCAAACCAGAGATATCCCTGGAGCCCGTTTAAGGACTATACAGTGTTTACTTAATATTTTAAAGATAAAAACACTTCGAACGCTGAGCACTCCAAAAGAACAGAACCTATTTATGGACCCTGAGGGTATTTCACCTTTAAGACAGCCAGGCTGTCAGGAAACTGAAGAAGCCTTTCATTTTTATAGCACAAGATAAATTAGGGGCTAACTCACCTTCCCCGGGTATCTTTTAACTCTTTCTGCTTTGCTTCTTGTATTTCAAGGATTACCTTTAGAGAAGATACTTCCTTTTCATTTGATAACTTCTAACACTTTTAATTTAGAATTTTTTAACAAAAGAAGACAATCACATGTACTTTGCCACAATATAGGGCTTGAAACAGATTTCTCCCTGATTCAAAATCAGACAACCTTGATCTCGTGCTGGCTTTGGTTGTCTGGTGCTTATGTAACCTTGGGAAAATCTTAGCTATGCCTATTACTACCTGTGCAATGGTGGGCAAGCTACTTAAGCTTACTTGCTAGAACTTTTATTTTTTTATTTTGTAGAGACAGAGTCTCACTTTATTGCCCTCGGTGGAGTGCTGTGGCATCACAGCTCACAGCTACCTCCAACTCCTGGGCTTAGTGATTCTCTTGTCTCAGCCTCCCGAGCAGCTGGGACCACAGGTGCCTGCCACATGCCCAGCTATTTTTTTGTTGCAGTTCGGCTAGGGCTGAGTTTGAACCTGTCACCCTCGGTATATGGGGCCGGCACATTACTGAGCCATAGGTGCCGCTCAAAAGTCCCGTTTTTTTTTTGCAGTTTTTGGCTGGGGCTGGGTTTGAAACCGCCACCTCTGGCATATGGGGCTGGTGCCCTACCCCTTTGAGCCACAGTCGCTGCTCATGTGTTTTTTATCTGTAACATAAGGAAAGTTAATATGTACATTTCTGGGCTCCTGTGAGAACTAAGAGACAAGGCAGATGTAGCACCTAGCCCAAAGCTTTCCTCATTATACATGATCAATCCATGTTAGATGCTACTAGGACTGAAAAGCAATCATTTAGTTTTATTTGAACTCAATTTTCTTTACTTTTATTATTTTTTTATTTTATTTTTAATTTTTATTAAATCATAATTGTGTACATTGGTGCAATCATGGGGCACAATGTGCTGACTTTATATACAATCTGAAATATTTTCATTGGACTAT
>CAUYON010097333.1:0-21521 GCA_963573935.1 Arctocebus calabarensis | reverse complement strand
GTGCAGAACCCCTGGCTCTGATGGGAAAATGGTTGCCCAGTATGGACTGAGTTCGGCAGACAAGGCCAGTCCCCAGCCTCTGCTGGGCCTGTGAGCAGAGGCTTTCTAGGCATGGACCGAGACCTGAGAGCAAGGGTGTGGTCCTCTAATTCCAACAGACCCTTGAGCAGTGGCTTGCTAGGTGTGAACCAAGACTTGAGGGCTATGGTGTGGTCTACAGCAGGGCTGGTGAGTAGAGGTTTACTGGTTTAGGACTGAGACCTGTGGGTGCGGTGCAGTGCCCTGACTCTAACAGAGCCTGCAAACAGAGGTTTTCCAGGCAGTGAACTGAGACTGGCAGGGAAGGGCGTGGTCCCCTGATTCCAACTGGTCTGGCAAGCAGAGGCTATCTGGGTATGGAACGAGACTGGAGAGCAGGACTCAGTGCCCTGACTCCAACAAAGGCTATGAATTGAGGCTTTCCAGGCAGCGAACTGAGACTGGCAGGCCATGGTGTGATCCCCTGATTCCAACTGGTCTGGAAAGCAAAGGCTAGCTGGGTGTGGACTGAGACCAGTGGGGGTGTGTGGCCCCTGGCTTCAGCTGGGCCTGTGAGCAGAGAAGTGGACAACAGTGTGGACTGAGTCTGGGCAGGAGTGTGGATCCCTGGCTCCCATTGTGCTGTTAGAGACACCCAAATCCCTCTCTGTTGAGTAGGGTTTGCACTGCCTGAGACAATTTAATTGGAACCCATGTCTGGGGCTGTCCACTCGGGACATTCTGAGGTTGACCTTCAAAGTTCTGTAGAGGAAAAGAACCGAAGGGTGGGGGCTGGGCACCACAGCTGTTCCTATTTCTTCATAGTCGAGATTTAAACCTAAGACTGTGACTTCTTAGGATAGGGTAGAGATTGGCTGATATAAAAACACAGGTAGCTTGCACTATCTCACCACGTAGGTCCCCAGAATCTCCAGCCAAAACTCTGAAAGGAGCCTCTTTAAGGTTATAGGAGATAAACCACAATTACAAAGCCTAGTGCTTTGGTAAGAGGCTATCTGTACTACCTGGGAACCCCAATGCAATCTCACCCTACCAGTTCTAATAACCAAATGGTGGAAAATAAACATGGTGCAGACCCACAGAAGAACTCTGGCAACATGAATAACCAGTTGATCAACCCCCTCAAGAAATGATGAAGAGATATAACTGAAGATGCCATGAACAGACAATTGGCAGCAATGTCAGAAATTGAATTCAGAATATGGATTGCAAATAAGAGAAATAGAATGGAGGAAAAGATGGAAATTGACTTCCAAAGAGTAGTTCTAAAGTTGTCTCAAGAAAAGAATGAATTTAAAGCCCAAGTCACCAGAGATATGGACATAATGAGAAAAGAGATAGCAGAGCTCAAAGAAACGAAAAAGTTAGCTGATAACCTTCAATATGCAGTAGAATCCCTCAGTTATATCCCTTTCTTCTGCCTGGTCCACTGCCCAGAGTTGACCAGGCAGAAGAAAGGATCTCTGAAACTGAAGACAAAACTTTTAAAAGTTCCTGAATACACAAAGAGTCAGACAAATGGAAAGTAAAAACTGATCATTCCTTGAGAGAGTTGTAGGATCGCTCCAAAAGATAAAACATTTGTCATATATGAATTCCCAAAGGAGAAGAGGATGGCCCTAAAGGTACAGATGTTCTACTACAAGAGATTTTGGAGAATTTCCCAAGCATTGCAAGAGATATAGAACTTCAGATAGCAGTTTCAGAACCCCAACAAGACTCAATCCAAATAAAGCATCTCCTATATACATTGTGATTAACTTTGCCAAAGTTAAGATAAAGGAGAAAATTCTGCAAGCAGCCAGATGTAAGAAAAGCCTCACCTATGAAGGGAAAAGTATCAAAATGACTGCAGATCACTCATGCAAAACATTTCAAGAAGATGGTAATCGACTTCCAATCTCTTAAAACAAAACAATCTTGAGCCTAGGATCCTGTATCTAGCTAAACTGAGTTTCATTTGTGATGGAGAAATCAAATACTTTGATGACATAAACATGTTGAAGAAATTTGCCATAACTAAACCAGCTCTCCAGGATATTCTCAGACCCATCCTCCACAAGGACCAGCACAACGTTCTACCTCCAAAGTAAACTACCCAGAAATTTTTGAACAAAACTCAAATTCCACATTGGTGATAGGATTAAAAATGTCCAATGGACATCTGAAAATCATGACACCCAAAACACAACCAGGCTTATCCATTCTCTCAATTAATGTGAATGTTTTAAATTGTCCTCTAAAGAGGCACAGGCTGGCTGACTGGATATATTAACTCAGACCGAATATCTGTTGTATACAAGAATCTCATCTTACTTTAACAGATAAAAGAAGACTCTGGGTGAAGGGATGGAGTTGTATAATGCAGGCAAATGAAAACCAGAAAAATGCAGGGATTGCAATTTTAGTAGCAGATCAATGGGCTTTCAACCAACAAAGATAAAGATAAGGAAGGTCACTACATATTTGCCAAGGGAAACATGAATAGATTTCTATAATTAACATTTATGCACCCTACCAGAATACTCCTTAATTCATAAAGCAGACCCTAATGGCTATGAACAACTTGATATCTTCCTGCACTATGATAGTTGGAGATTTTCACACTCCTTTGACAGTTTTGGAGAGATCCTCCAAGAAGAAATTAAACAAAGAAATATTAGACTTAAACGTGACCCTAGAACAAATGGACTTTACAGACTGCTACAGAACATTTCACCCTAATACAACCAAACATACATTCTTCTCAGCCCACAGGTCATCCTCCAAAATAGATCATATCACAGGACAATCTAACCTCAGTAAATTTAAAAGTATAGAAATTATTCTTTGTATCTTCTCGGACCACCATGGAATAAAAGTTGAACTCAACAGCAATGAGAATCTCCATACTCAAACAAAGTCACAGGAACTAAATAATCTTAGGCAGAATGATAGTTGGATCAAAGATGAAATTAAGGAGGAAATCACCAAATTTTTGGAACAAAATGATAATGAAGACACAAATTATCAAAACCTGTGGGATACTGCAAAGGCAGTCCTAAGAGGAAATTTACAGCATTGAAAGCCTTTATCAAGAAAACAGAAAGAGAGGAAGTCAGCAACTTAATGGATCATCTCAAGCAACTGGAAAAGAAAGAACATTCCAAGCCCAAACCCAGTAGAAGAAAAAAAATAACCGAAATTAGAGCAGAATTAAATGAAATTGAAAACAGAAGAATAATTCAGAAGATCAACAAAACAAAAAGTTGTTTTTTTGAAAAGATTAACAAAATTGATAAACCTTTGGCCACCCTAACCAGAAATAGAAAAGTAAAATCTCTAATATCATCCATCAGAAATGATAAAGGAGAAATAACAACAGACACTTTAGAAATTCAAAAAATCCTTAATGATCATTACAAAAATCTCTATTCCCAGAAATATGAAAATCTGAAGGAAATGTACCAATACTTGGAAGCACGCCACCCTCATAGATTCAGCCAGAAAGAATTAGAAATATTGAATAGACCTATATCAATCACTGAAATAGCATCAACAACATGAAATCTCCTAGAAAAGAAAAGTCCGAGACCAGGTGACTTCATATCCAAATTCTATCAAACCTTTCAAGAGGAACTAGTGCCTGTATTATACAACCTTTTCCAAAGCATAGAAAGAAAAGGAATACTTCCCAACACATCCTATGAAGCAAATGTCACCCTGATACCCAAACAAGGAAAAGATCCAACAAAGAAAAAAAATTATAGACTAATATTATTAATGAATATTGATTCAAAAATATTCAATAAGATCTTAGCACACAGAATTCAACACCACACCAAAAAAATAAAACACCATGATCAAGTTGGTTTTATTCCAGGGTTACAGAGTTGGTTCAACATATGCAAATCTATAAATATAATACATCACGTAAATAAAATTAAAAACAAAGACCATATAATTCTCTCAATTGATGCAGAAAAAGCCTTTGATAATATTCAGCATCCTTTCATGATCAGAACACTTAATAAAATAGGCATTGAAGGGACATTTCTTAAACTGATAGAAGCCATCTACATCTACAGTAAACCCACACCCAATATCATATTGAATAGTGTAAAATTGAAAACTTTTCCTCTCAGATCAGGAACAAAGCAAGGATGCCCACTGTCTCCACTGCTATTTAACATAGTAATGGAAGTCTTAACCATCACAAACAGGCAAGAGAAGTTGATCAAGGGTATCCAAATAGGGTCAGAGGAGATCAAACTCTCACTCTTCACTAATGATAAGATCCTATACCAGAAAAATCCCAGGGACTCAACATCAAAACTCTTGGAAGTAATCAAGGAATACAGCAGTGTCTCAGGATACAAAATCAATACTTATAAGTCAGTACCTTTTATATATGCCAACAATAGTCAAACGGAAAAAAAAAAAAAAAGTCAAGGACTCTATTCCTTTTACAATAGTGCCAAAGAAGATCAAATATCTGGGAATTTACCTAACAATGGACATGAAAAATATCTACAAAGAGAACTATGAAACTCTGAGAAAAGAAATAGCTGAAGATGTTAACAAATGGAAAACATACCATACTCATGGCTGGAAAGAATCAACATTGTTAAAAGGTCCATACTACCCAAAGCAAGATTTAATGCAATCCCTATTAAAGCACCATTGTCATACTTTAAAGAACTTGAAAAAATAGTACTTTGTTTTATATGGAATCAGAAAAAAACTTCAAATAGCAAATACATTGCACAGAATAAGAACAAATCAGGAGGTATCACATTATCAGACTTCAGGCTATACTATAAATCTATAGTGATCATGATGCATGGTACTGACACAAAAACAGAGAGGTAGACGTATGGAACAGAATAGAGAACGAGAAGATGAACCCAGCTACTTATCATCATTTGATCTTCGACAAGCCTATCCAAAACATTCAGTGTGGGAGAGACTCCCTATTTAACAAATGGTGCTGGGTGAACTGGCTGGCGACCTGTAGAAGACTGATACTGGACACCCACTTTTCATCATTAACAAAAATTGATTCTCACTGGATAAAAGATTTAAAATTAAGACATGAAGCTATAAAAATACTAGAAGAGAGTGCAGAGAAAACACTTGAAGAAATTGGCCTGGGAGAATATTTTATGAAGAGGACCCCTTGGGCAATTGAAGCAACAACAAAAATACATTACTGACATCTGATCAAACTAAAAAGGTTTTGCACAGCCAAGAGCACAGTAAGTAAAGCAAACAGACAACCTTCAGAATGGGAGAATATTTTTTGCAGAGTATGCTTCTGGCAAAGATCTGATAACTAGAATTGTCAGAGAACTCAATCTAAACAATAAGAAAAGAATAAATAACCCCATTTCTATGTGGGCAAGATACCTGAAAGAAAACTTCTCTGATGAAAACAGGTGCATGGCCTACAAACACAAGAAAAAATGCTCATCATCCTTAATCATCAGAGAAATGCAAATCAAAACCATTTTGAGATATTATCTAATTCCAATAAGAATAACCCACACCACAAAATCCAAAAACTACAGATGTTGGCATGGATGCAGAGAGAAGTGAACACTTTTACACTGCTGGTGGAAATGCAAGCTAATACAACCTTTTTGGGAAGAAGTTTGGAGAACACGCCAAGGAACTAAAAGTAGACCTACCACTCAATCCTGCAATTCGTTTACGAGGTATATACCCAGATGGTCAAAAATTATTTTACAACAAAGATATTTGCACCAGAATGTTTATTGCAACCCAATTCATTATTGCTAAGACATGGAAACAGCCCAAGTGCCCATCAACCCATGAATGGATTAACAAATTGTGGTATATTTACTGCATGGAATACTATGTAGCCATAAAAAAGATGGAGACTTCATATCTTTTATGTTTACCTGGATGGAACTGGAACAGATTCTTCTTAGTACAGTATCTCAAGAATGGGGGAAAAAAGTGTATCCAATGTACTCTATACTACTATGAAATCTATATATAACCACCTACACACTCATACAAATGGCAAAACGTAACTATAGTCCAGAAAGTATAAGAGAAGAAGAGAGTGAGGGGAGGGGAGGGGGGACATGGAAGAAGGGAGGATATTTGCGGGGGGGCTTCACCGAATGCACATGATGCAATGAAAATTTCAAAGCTATTAAGTAATGAATATAATTTAGATGGATGTGTTATTTAGTTCAATGTAAGCATTTCACTTTGTTTATTGAAGCAGTACCCTGAGCCACATAAATGCATCAATGTACAAAATGATTATTTAATAAAAAAAACAAAGATAGGAAAATATTGTTAGGAACAACTTACATTCCACTCCACCTTTACCTTAAATATAAATACACTCATATATATTGCTCATTCCTATTCAAATAATGGCTAAGTTTGAGGTTGTAGCAATTGGAAAATAGGACCAAAAATTTCGTACATGGGAACAATTTAAAAAAAAAATTGTTTAAAAGAGCACTTCTGCATGGTGGTATGAGGAAATTTGTGGACCCTTCCTGAGAAAAGCAAATAAAACTGGTGAAAACTATTTCTTAAATGACCATTTTAGCAAATATAGGTAAGTTTAGGAACATTTACCCAATAAATTCTACTAAGTCTGTGTCGGAACAAAGACAGTCCAGTGTCATTGAAATCAGAAGAGCTCCTTACAACCCCTCACCCAGTTCAGCTCTGTGCAACAGCTCTATTACAGGTGCATAGAACCAGGGGGTGGGGTCGCTTTCATTTAACTTTGACGTCTAGGGCTACTCCAGGAAGGGGAGACCACCAGAATTTCTCTCCTAGAACACGTCCTTATGACAAAAGTGCTATTTCAAACAAGAACCAGCAAGAGATTTAGGACATCCTTTCTCCAACACGTACCAACTTATAGGCTAGAAGCTCTAACCTAGGGACTGTAGGTTCAGAACACTTAGTCCCAATAACCAGCACCCACCTCACTTGTAGGCCAGAGATTTCATACCCACGTGAGGAACAAAAGATTAAGGATGATCAACCAGCCCAGATCTCTGCCTTTAAAGCAGAGGAGTAACACCAAGATAAGCCAATTGCCATCCTCATACCATTTCTCAAACAGTGGCACCAGAAAAGAAGCAATTCATAGGAAGAGAATCTTCTCAAACAACTCTATAGCAATCAGCCAAAAATTAATAAAGTCTAATAGCTACATAAGGAACCAACAGAGGCAGGAAGCTTAACAGAGAGATCAGGGATAGAGACAAAGAAAACAATGCTAAAAATTAATCCATTTACAAAATTCAATTATAGTTTTAGTGGATAGACACCAACAATGATCAAACCAACACATGAAATTAATAAAATAATTTTATTTTCAATAACATAAAAATAATAACATACCTAAGAATATATTAACAAAAGAAGGGCAAGACTTGAATTCTGAAAGCTAAAAAAAATTGGTGAGCATAATTATAAACAAAATACATGGAGGGGAAAGTTGATATTCATAAATTGGAAGAATTAATATTGTTATTATGTCACTATAGATTCTATGTCAATTTGCCAAAATCCTATGTGCTATTTTGTCAGGAATTGGTGACTTGATGCTAAAATTAATATAATCATAGGAAAAGAATGGAAAAAAATGAATAATAAATAATCTTGATAAAGAAAAACAAGAGTGAAAGAGTCACATTGACCGATTTGAAAATTTACTATA
Source organism: Arctocebus calabarensis (assembly GCA_963573935.1). Classification (NCBI taxonomy): domain Eukaryota; kingdom Metazoa; phylum Chordata; class Mammalia; order Primates; family Lorisidae; genus Arctocebus; species Arctocebus calabarensis. Next base: position 13,780 of record CAUYON010097333.1, on the reverse strand, counting down.
AAATAATAGGAAGCAATATAGTAGAAGATTCACTATAAAATAATAGGAACCAAAATAATGTGATACTACCAAGAGAAGAGAAAAATAACTCAATGGGAAAAATTGAAAGTCTATAAATAAGCCCTTCTATGTATGGTCCATTGATTTTGATAAGAGTACCAAGACAATTTGATAGGAAAAAAAATAATCTATTCAACAATTAGTGTTAGAAGAACTAAATATCTATAGACAAAATGACGAAGTTGAGCTTATTCTTAAAATGTAAAAATATATAATTGCTTTTGAGTTGACAAACATCAACTCAAAAGCAATTATAGACCTAAAAGTAAAAGCTAAAATTATGGAACTCTCAGAAGAAAGCATAAGATTAAATTGTGGCATTGATTTAGGCAATTTTATTTTAGATCTGACACCAAAAGCTTAATTGACTAATGAAAAAAATAGATAAATTTAAGTTTATTAAATTTAAGAACTTTTGAATTTGAAAGTCTACCTCAAGAAAGTACAAAATAGTTTGATCAAATGAGAGAATATATTTGAAAATCAAGTATCTGATAAGAAATCTGTGTTCAGAATAAATTTTAAAAAACTCTTACAGTTCAACAGAAGACATAAATAACCCAATTTAAAATAGTCAAAGGATCTGAATACTCATTTCAGCAAAGAAAATATAAAAATGGCCAATCAATAAGCACTTGAAAACATGCTTCACACCAGCCTTTATCTGAATGCAAATTAAAACCACAACAAAACTCCTCCACTAAAATGGCTAAAGTAAAAGGACACATGATGACAAGGATTCCTGAAGAAGTCCAGAAATTTAAACTCTTACACTGCTAGAAAAAAGTAAAGCAGTCTCTTTGGAAAAGAATTGGGTGGTTCTCAATATGTCAAACATAAAGTTTTTACATAAAGCAGTAATTCCACTGCTAGCTATATGCAAAAGAAAAATGAAATGAAACACAAGATGAAGAAAACCAGCATATTCCTATAAACTTAGACACATATGTTCATAGAAATATTATCTGTAATAGTCAAATTTGAAATAATCAAATATTCATCAACTGTGCAATAAAGAAATAAAAGTGGTATGATGCAATATTATAGAGCAATGAAATAAATAAAGCATGAAGGAACCTTGAAAATATTATATTAAGTGAAAAAAAGCCCACAAAGTTCCACAAATTATTCTATTACATACATATGAAACTAATGGCTATTAGTTGTTGTTTCAAAAAGGGTTGAGAGACTGAGGAGAAATGGGTAGTATCTGGAAAGTGAGCTTTGGCAGTAGATGGCTGAAGAACTCTGTAAATATGAAAGCTATCTTAATCGTACTCTTCAATTATATAATATATGTTATATACTTTATAAAGCTATTAAAAATAATTAGAAAATCAAACTTATTTGGAAAGTATCACTGAAAGGAAGGATCACAGAAATAACAATTTCATTTTATAATATAATTATTTCAGAATAAAATCAAATAAAAATATATAGTGGAAACTATGTCCTCAGAGATGTCCAGTGCAGCTCAGAGTGCTCATCTGTTGTGTGGGTTCTCTAACATTCACTATCTCCAGACCTTAGTATTCGGCTTCCCTGGTTTGGCTTGCCTCCCACAGTCAATTAGGAGGCCAGCGTGCAAGATTAGAAGCAGCCTACACAGGCCACTCTCATGTAGAGGAGCCAATGTGGTGAGCAGATACTCATTTTCAGATTGACATTCTAAGAAATACCACTGAGAATGAACAGAGAGACAGCAAAAGGCTCCCAAAGTGAAAGACAAGGAAAAGGGGCAATGCAGAATCAGAGGGATGCAGGGGGATGGAGGAGAGAACTCTGGGGCTCTCACTTCCCCAGTCAGAGCAGCAAGAGGACCCCTCCACCACAGCAGGCTTCGAGACTGCCAAGGAGAAGTGGCTGGAGTTTATACAAGCGCATTCCTCTAGAGAAAAGGCACAGTGGGGACCCAATTTCTTGAACCCTGGGCGCTACCACTGATGTGATTTTGAGGAGGCAACACTAGAGAACTGCTTCCTCTCCATTGCCCCTATAGGCCATGAAGGGAACAGAGAGGCACTCGTACACACCCTGGAGGTGGATGCTTCACATGACCTAAAACTGCTGGAGGAGCCCAGTGAGAGCAACCCAATGGACCCAGTGCCTGCTACTACAGTTTGTCCTACCAAAGCTATCACGGAGGGTGGAGAAAATGCCAGTGGCCACTGCCCCTGTCTGAGTAATGTGTGTGTTGCTGCCACTGCCTGGGTCATCCTACCATTGACAGACTTGTGTAAGGTGAATGCTCAAGCCACCATGAGCCAACTTCTCACTGTCACCAGTGGTCTTGGGCAGGGTGAACATTCATTCTGCACATGCCCACTGTCCACTCCTGCCAAGGGACCTGGATGAAGTGGATACTCACACCTGTGAAATGATGCAGGCCAGCAGCTGTGGAAAAGTCTCAGCGTGTTTCTGCTCTTCTTCTGCCTAGCCAATTATTCCAGCCTCTAGGGAGTTGTCCCTCTCTTCCCAGAGCAGCAGCGTTCCCGCAGAAGAGAACAGGTGTCCTCTAAAGCTGTCTGCCTTTCACTGAGAAAACAGAGTATAGAGAAAATGGAGTAAGCCAGCCTAGAACCTCTGGCAATGTGAAAAAACAGGCTGTGTTGACATTCTCAAAGAATGACCACAGTCCTCTGGCAATGGACTACAATCAATAAGTTTTTTCAAATGTTAGATACAGTATTTAGAACATAGATGGAAAATAGTAAAAAGGGTATTGACAAGAAAGTTGAAAGGCAACACAATGAAACAAACAAAAAATCAGGACATAAATAAAAATTCACTGAAGATATAGATAAAACAAAAAAAAAAAAAATAGGACTTCTAGAAATGAGCCACTTAGAGAATTTCAAAATACAGGAAAAAATTTTAACAACAGACTATACCGAGCAGAAGAAAGAATTTCAAAAGTTTGAAGATAAGCTATCAAAGACACTCAATTCATAAAAATTAAGAAAAAAGAATCATGAAGAATGAGTAAAAGAATCATGGGTAACGCTGAGGGAAAGGAAGAAAAAGTAAAAAGATGGAAACCCAGAGATCTAGACCTACAGACACAGGTTGTGCCTAGAAGTTTCATGGAAAATAGGACATGACCAAGGCACATAGTCACCAGTCTGGCCAAAGTCAAAACGAAGGAGGGAGTCCTATAAACTGTGAGAGTAGAGCGTCAAGTAACTTACAAAGGAAAATTAATCTGAATAAAGGCAGACTTCTCTGCAGAAACCTTACAAGACAGAAATGATTTGGGTCTCATGTTTAGGCTTAGGAAACAGAAAAATAGGCAACTAAAAATTTTGTATCCTGGAAAACGAAGTGTCATAAATGAAGGAGAAATGAAATCTTGGTAAGATAAGCCTGTACTAGAGGAATTTGTTACTACTAGACCTGCCCTGTAAACATATGCTTAAAACTGTTCTACACACGAACAGAAAAACTGAGACCAACTGATGTAAAAGCAGCCACAAGTTAAATATCATAGCTCCTATAAGATAGTGACACAGGGGGAAAACAAAGTAACTAGGCAATAATCAACATGATGAATAGAAGAAGAATGTCTCACATGTGAGTGACAACCTTGAATGTAAATGGTCTAAACCACCCCTTAAAAGACATCATTTGACTGAATGGATTTATAATCACAAACTCAATATATCTTGTCTCCAAGAAACTCATTTAACTCTAAAAGATTCTCTTAGGATTAAGGTAAAAAAGTGAAAAAAAAATTTCACAAATAGAAACTAAAAATGAGCAAGAGTAGATATCCTCATGTCAGATAAAACATAGTTACTTCAACAAATGTAAAAAAGGACAAAAGTAGTCATTATATAATGATAAAAGAATCAATTCAATATGAAGATATAACAATCCTAAATATTTACACACCTAAAACAGGAACACCCAGATTCATAAATAAATTTGATTAGATGTAAGAAAAGATAAACAGCAACATCATATTAGCCAGGGACACAACAGCAGGAAATCAACACAGAAACACTGAACTTAAGTGACAGTCAAAAAAAAAAAAAAAAGTACCTCACACACTATAATAGAGCATTCTACCCACAAACCACAGAATATTCTCATTTGTACATGAAACATCTTCCACAATAAGTCATATGTTTGGCTATAAAATAAGTCTCAGCAAATATAGAAAAGTGAAAATCATACCATGGAATAAAATTAGAAATCAATGTTGAGACGAGATCTCAAAACTACACAAATACATGGATATTAAACCCGCTACTGAATTGTTCTTGAGTGTAACAGACATTGAAAACAAAGAAGGTGGAAGGATGGGAGGGGTGGGAAATAAAATCCTCCTTTCAGCATTATAAAATTCATCCATGTAAAAAAGACACGTGTACCCTCAAATTTATTGACATAAGAATAAAAATATCTACCCTCATAGCTTTTCCTGACATGTTATAGAATGATGTAACAAATGCACTGCCTTTCAAAACTAACATTGTGTAGATTAATTCTTTGCGCATAACTGATAATCTTTAAAATCTTCAGCAGTTTATACACCCACAAGAAAATCACTTGCCTGTGGCTCATCGAGTAGGGCACCGGCCCCAAATGCCGAAGATGGCGGGTTCAAACCCAGCCTCGGCGAACTGCAAAACAGAAAAATAGCCGGGCGCTGTGGTGGGCGCCTGTAGCCCCAGCTACTCGGGAGGCTGAGGCAAGAGAATTGCCTAAGCCCAGGAGTTGAAGGTTGCTGTGAGCTGTGTGACGCCACGGCATTCAAGCGAGGCCAGTGAAGTGAGACTCTGTCTCTACAAAAAAAAAAAAAAAGAAAAGAAAGAAAAGAAAATCATAACTTGATAAAATGTGAAATTTGTATTGGTAAATAGAAAATACGAAGATCTAATATTGCCAAATTTATATCAGCATCTAACACAGCCTCAGAGAAAGCACAGAAGCTAAACGTAAATTATTTTTCCACCCATTAGTTTTGACTATGCAATGAAAGAGAAATAATCTTCTATCTAATGTTAAAATAAACATTCCACTAGGCTTGGACTTAGTAGGAAGGAAATTGATCCAAGGCATCCCGCTAGCCACCATAAGACTGGCTGTGCTGTACTTTAACCCTTCAACTATTGATTTGTATGAAGTATATTACTAATCTACTCAGATGAGAAAGTTTATGTGTTTTCTCCTGCTTTCTTCAGCAGAGCAAATTTTTCTTACTTATTACTTACCACATAAACAACTCAAATTGCATGATATCACAAAGTGCCAATTATTGCAGAAAAATAACTGATGAAGTAGCTCCTTTAGCATTTAATTTTCAGAATGCCGTCATTGGCATGCTTGCTTCTCACTGTGTCAGGTGGGGCAAATATGCTGTTCCCACTGATTAATTCTAAAATATGATTGTGCCAACTCTGGCATCACAATTCTCTTTTATATAGGTTTCCCAGGTTATTGCAGATTTACTTAAGGCCTTTTGCATTGAAGGGATAATGTTTTTCAAAAGAGAGGCCCGCCACAGCCTTTTGAGCATTGCCAATGACAGCAGTAGGCTTCTGATTTCTAAAGTGCCACAGTTTGCTCTCATATAGTGCTAACATGAAACTACCACAAAAAAGGGGAAAGAACTGATAACGTATTGGTAAATTGTTATTAAAAATGGGACGTATTTCTAAACAAAACAATCCTCTGAAGCCTTGTATACTGGCCAATGTTGTTTCAATGAGCAAATCTAACTATGCATGCCCCATTGGCAAATGGAACTAGAGTATGAATGTAAATTGTATTTTAATGTCTTTTCTCCCACCCTAACTACTTTAGGATTCTTAGAAAACAGAAATTCTATTTTCACTTTTATATATCATTACATATTCTATATAAGTTCACAGTTTAACAGACTTGAGAATTAATTGATGTCTCATAACTGAATGAAATCACCAAACTAGTGAAGCTCTTCTCTGTGAATATACACACACTTGGCAATTAGAAGTACTTAACAACAAAAACTGGATGCAATGTTTAAAGTACCACTCTACATCTATAATAAAATGAATATATTTAATTTGGTAACAAGTTCTTGGCAAATATAATGGTTAAGACTTATTTTTCATAAAGAAAAATAGCAATTTCTCTTAGAACTATATGTCCACTGATAAAATGAAATTCACATGTAATTTAATTATCCAAATAACAAGCCACATAAAAACTGGAGAAAAGTTGTCTGCATTATTCATTGATTCTCTCTCTTTTTATGTATATCTCTGTCTCTCCGTACATGTTCCATCTATGTTCATTTAGATATAAAATAACATGCATGCATGTGAATGATATATCCACATATATGTATGCATAATAATGATATGTATTCTGCATATACAATTTTATATAATATACATTACCTATACCATTTAATGAAATGAATTATTTTATTAGCTATTTTCTTTACAAGTATTTATTACAGTTATTGGAGTACATTTCATCTACATAGACCAAAACTTTTTACAGATGGCCTCAAAAAGACATTAAAGAACCTAGCATAATATACCAAGCATTCCTTATACATATATTCACTTTGTTTTCTCATTTAGATTCTCTATATTTCACCAGATTCCCAAAGATTCTTTCACACAAATCATATTGAGTACTAGGGCACAAGTTTAGCCTGCAGGCTTGCTAAAAATAATGTTGTATTTTTGTTTAAAAGCATATGCTTCACAAAACATTTGCAAAGGAATTTTACTTCCTTGGATGCAAGTCTATGCAGGTGGTAAAGAGGATGGTAGAGGATATTTTAATGTTATTTTGCTCTAGTACTAGCTTTATATTTGGTAAACATAAGTATACATTCAGGCAAGTTGTTTCACCATGTATTTATTTACTACCAGCCAAAAATCATTAATAGTGAACATATCTTACTTTGCCCCCAGAAACAATTAATATTGAGAGCCCACTGTTTCAAAATTTTACTAATGTTTTTAGTATATAAGGAGTATATAAGGTAAAGAAACTTTTTGTGGGTTGAAGGGATAGAGAGGGCTAAAATGAGAAAGAAAATCTCCAAAATATCAAAATGAGTACAAGTCAGTACATTAAAATCTTGATGACAATAATTGTTAGACTATTTAGTTTTCATAAAGAAAACATTTTAAAATAACTAAATAAACATTCTGGTGCAAGTATCTTTGTTATAAAGAGATTTTTGGTCTTCTGGATATATACCTAGTAGAAGAACTGAAGCATCTAATGGCAGGTCTATTTTTTGATCCCTATGTGATCTCCAAACATCTATCCAAAAGAAACATATTAGTTTGTATTTCCACCAGCAGTGCAGAAGTGTTTCCTTTTCTCCATATCTACGCCAATATTTATGGTCTAGGTATTTTGTGATGTGGGTCAGTCTTCCTGGAGTTAGATGATATATCAAAGTGGTTTTGATTTGCATTTCTCTGACGATTAAGGATGATGAGCATTTTTTCATGTGTCTGTAGGCTGTGCGCCTGTCTTCTTCAGAGAAGTTTCTCTTCAAGTCCTTTGCCCACACTGAGATGGGATCATTTGTTCTTTTCTTCCTAATATTTTTAAATTTTCTGTGCATTCTGGTTGTTAAACCCTTGTCAGAGATATAATCTGCAAATACTTTCTCCCATTCTGAAGGCTGTCTGCTTGTTTTACATACTGTGGCAGCTCAATTCACAATTGTAAGTCATGGAAGAAGCCCAAGTGTCCATCAACCCATGAATGGATTAATAAATTGTGGTACATGTATACTGTGGAATATTACGCAGCCTTAAAAAAGATGGAGACTTTACCTCTTTTATGTTTTCATGGATGGAACTGGAACATATTCTTCTTAGCAAAGTATCTCAAGAATGGAAGAAAAAGTATCCAATGTACTCAACCCTACTTTGAAACCAATTTATAAACATCCACACTTCCATATGAATGACATAACCTAACTACAGCCCCAGATGAAGGAGAAAGAAGACGGGGAGGGAAAAGAAGGGGGAGGATGCGTAGAGGGAGGGTAATTGGTAGGACCACACCTATGGTGGTTTTCACAAGGGTACATGTTAAATCTACTAAGTGTAGAATATAAATGTCTTAACAAAATAAGAAAATGCGGTGAAGGCTATGTTAACCACTTTGATGAAAATATTTCAAATTGTATATAAAACCAGCACATTCTACCCCCAAATTGCATTAATGTACACAGTTATGATTTAATAAAAATAAATAATACCATCTCATAATGCTTATTAATTGTCAATCGTTATCATAAAGTTCATACATATGTATATATTTAAACTTGTCTATACTTTTACCATAATAAATTAATTTTATTATTATTAGGAAATAATAATCTAACGGGCTAAATACTATTATCATTTTTATTTTGCAGATGAAGATAGTGATTTGCTCAAGACCATATAATAGTGGCTGGGCAGTACCCTCAGGCTACCTGGGTAAAGTATTTCCACTTTTAACATCTGCTATTATTGTTTCTCAATATTAAACTATCTTAAATAAAAATACTGTGCCAGAGAACATGTATACTCAGTTCCAGTAGACTGGAACAAATGCCATTTTGTTTTAGAGATAATTTTAAAAAACATTAAGCTCTTGCTGATTTCATCTCCTCCAGAGGAGTCCAAATTGCCCCCTGGCTGGCTTGGAATGCTTTGGCCACACGTTAAATACACTAACACTAAGGAAAGGTGATGAGCTACAAAAGGCTCGTGCATGATTTTTGTGATATCTGCCCCTGAAGATAAGCATTGATAGTCACCACAGGCCATGGTTGGATACCCGTAATACTCTTGTTATTGTTGTAGTAAGGGTTTTCATTGGTCTTTTACATCCCGCAGACTGAATCAGTGTTTGCACATAAGTGCGAATTTAAGCATCATCCTGTCCTTATTCCAATGGAGTGAAAACTAACTAATGACCATGAACTTAATCAAAGGAAAATTTAAAGACCTGTTTGACTACAGCTTTCAGTCATATAAATTGTGTTTTCACTTGAAGATAACATTTGAATGGTCACTCCACCTTCTACAAGTTTTTCAGAACATCTTCAAGTTGATGATCCAGTTAAACCATCAGAAGACTGCTAACTCTAGCATGGATGTGTGTTTCCTAAGCCAACTCTGTTCAACAAGTTGGCAAATGCTTTTAATACAATCTTAGATTTAACTTCAGTGATCCAGTAATTTTACATTACTTTCACATGTCAACTTTCACATACCAAAAATTATAGACCAGCTGTAAAATAGTAATGCATTTCTCTTTGATAAGAATATTTAATTTAATTTAATTTTTGTTTTGAGATAGAGTCTCACTGTGTCACCCTGGGAAGAGTGCTATAGCATCACAGCTCACAGCAACCTCAAACTCCTGAGTTTAAGCATCCTCTTGTCTCAACCTCCCAAGTAGCTGGAAATACTGGTGCCTGACACAACACCCAGCTATGTTTAGAGATGGAGTTTCGCTTTTGCTCAAGTTGGTCTTAAATACTGAGCTCAAGCAATCTACCTCTCTCAGCCTCCAAGAATGCTAGGATTACAGGTGTGATTACCAGGCCACTGCACCTGGCCTGTTTATTACTATTTTAATAAACAACTTGCTTGAATTTTTAAACCTTAGGCAAAGGAATTATTCTTTTTCTTTTTTCTTTTCTTTCTTTTTTTTTCCACTTTTTGGTCAGGGCTGGGTTTGAACCCACCACCTCCAGCATATGGGACTGGCACCCTACTCCTTGAGCCACAGGCGCCACCCAGGCAAAGGAATTTTTCAATGGTAGCTCTGAAATCAATAAAGACTGTAAATTTTTTGAAGTTTGCTAGAAGTTACAGCAAGAATAAGGAAAATTTATTTATATCTCTGCAAATTTCTCAATATTCAGACTCCCATATTTACTTGTAATCATTTTTCTTCTGCATTTGCTATATTTAGGTGAATAATATCTGGAATTATGCTTTATTTCTATAATTCCATTACTATTACCTCTATTTGAAATCACGTTTTAATCTTGATTTCCATGGTAAAATCCACTTAAAAGGCCTCATTGATAACAGTTCTCATGAACTGCCCTTTAAACAGGTATCAGTTGGTGTTGTAGTGCACTTAAATCATTGCATTTTCCAGCCTAAGAAAATATAACACTATAAAATCATCGTTAAACTTTCAATTTCACTGTTTTGATACCTCAGAAGTTGCTGTACCGTGTTCCACCAGTATTCTACCCTCTTCTTAAAATATGAGCCCTTCATTTAAGTAAATTCTTTAGATAAGCGTTTTCAGTGAGATGAACATTGGCCATGCTTCCTGTTATCCTTACTACTTTTGACTCTTGCTTTGTTCTCATATAACATTTCTTAATTATTCTGCTTATTTAAATCCTTCCATTCCAAACATTTTTTCTTTCATCATCCCTAAAAACTTTTATTTGTAGGAGTTTTATGTGATAATGTTTATAATTTTAGAAGTTTAAACTTAAATACATATATAAATGAATTTAAACAGAGAAATATTAGCCTACCATGTATTTTATAAATAAAAAATTATAAAAAAATAAAAATTATAAATAAAAATTATGAATTCAAGTCAAAAGATAATTACTAAAAAGTGTGTCATTGTTTAATATTCTCAGATTTTAAGGTCTGACTTTATAGCAGAAGTACAGATTCTTCTATCTACTTCTGCATCTCATCAGTTACACTCTGCTGTTTTGTTGAGAATATGAATAAAATTCAGTCTCATGTGTATATGCAGTGGTAAGAGGGAGAAATTTGCAGGCCCTAGTGTAGTTTTGGCACCACGAGGGGTCTTTAGATTACAATTAGAATCTACTACTTGAAAGGCTTTGTGAAGACCCACACTCTGTGTCTCAGTATTTTTTTCTGTCATTGAAAGTATTAAATTGTGCACTGCATGCAATGGCATTAAAAATGTATTTATTTTAAATGTCTTTATCTTTTTTTTATTTTCTAAATTATAGTGTATATATCATTTAAAGTTCCATGTGAAATAGTAAGATTCCCTAACTTCTATTCAATTCTTGCTCAATCATGAATTAGTTGAAGGGAAAGTTTCCTCACCTATTTTGGCCTTGAATTATTCATCCATAAAGGAGAAATAAAGACAGTGCTCATATTATAGCATTGTTTTGAGATTTAAACTACTCTGAGTGTACACACACACACACACACACACACCACCTAAACACATAACTGAATTGCTCTTTTCGACTGTTCTTTCTTCCTTTTTCTCCAACGTGGTAAGGGAATTACAGAAGATATTTCAACAGTAAAACAGCAACCCTATTATGCTCTAACTAATATTTGTAGCAATATTTTTTAAATTAAAAAAAATAAGAAGCTCATATTCATAGCATGTAAGATTTAGAAGAGAGTCAGAAATTAAAAAATACACACCTTATAAAAATGTAAAAACAAAATTGAGTCATTTCTGCACAATTAAACACAATTAAGTGATTATGACTTTTAACTAAATCACCGTCAACTCGGTTATTTGAATGGAACTTTCATTAGTGGGTCTACCCTTGCTCTTCTCGGTGTCCCAGCACCCACATTTCACATGTGCCAAGTTGTCAGTATAATTAATAAGTTGCCTGCAAAAGGAAAAATAATATTTAGGCTAATTATGTACAAGTTAGAAAATATGTTATTACACTGTTCAGCGACTGTTAAACTGTGAAAACAGCAAATATTCCACCCAAATATCTGAAATATTAAGGTGACTTCAAAAATGCTGTTTTAGAGCCAGAAGTTGTGGCTCAGAGCCTGTAATCTCAGCACTCTGGGAGGCTAAGGCAGGAAGGTGGCTTTAGTCCAGGACTTTGAAGCTTCAGACAGATATAATTGTGCCACCACACGACAGCCTGGGTGACAGAGAGAACTTATCTCTAAAACAAACAAACAAAAAAGTTGTTTTGATAATTAAAAATTTAGAAAATGACATTTGATTCCTATATGGTGTGCTGAAATGATGTTCTAAGCACCTTCTGTTCCCTCCAACCCATGTACACACACACACACACATATACACAGAGATTGAATGAGAAAGTTGTTGACAGAAAGTAGATTACAAATGTTTGTGAGTTAGTAATCAGGTAAAAATTTCCAGCAGAGTATAAAAAAACTGGTAATTAAGTTCATTCATCATAAAGTTTGTGCTGTTTACTATTGTGTTATGTGGATATCTCTTTTTTATAGTGAGGAACAATTAGGTTTTGCCTTGTTTTGTTTCCTATCAGAGGAATATTTGAGACAAAGTCTTTACACATATATTTTTCCAGGCATGAAAAATCATACTTAAGCATATGTTCCTAGAATTTAATAGTTAGATTATTGAATGTGCTTATTTTCAAACTTCAAAAATATTGGAAACAGAATCTGTATTAAGATGTTATCAAAATGCTTCCTGCTAATAGCATTCATGTGTACCAATTTGTATTATATAAACCTTCCTTATACCGGGCTGAAGATTGTTTTATCATTTATGAGGCTGATTACATTCCACTTATAAAATAGAGCTTTTGGACATATGAATGTATTCCTAGTTCCTTTGCTTACTTTCTATTGAACCGCTCAGTTTTTTCTTTTTTATTTATTTTCGGGGTTAAAAAAGGAAACGATTAGAATTTAGAGACATAATACTGAAGAGATTTTCAAAAGATTTATCTTTTTATTGTGTCTACTTGACAGAACAGGGAGAGAGGCATTTATATTTATTTGAATCTAAATAAGAACTTCATGAAGAGCTTGTTACTAAGTGGACATTGGCATATTGGTAACAAAGAAGCTAGCTATCTCTCTCATTCCAGAAAACTACCTGTGACACGGTGTTATTATGCAGTCACTGAGGACAATGAAAATAAAAGGGAGGAAGGGGATAGAAATGGTATGTATTTTTCTGTATAAACTTTTAATAGGTGTTTTATAACTGGTATAAAATTTTAATAGGCCTTTGTATGTGTATATGTGTTTGTCATGAGTAAGATAAGAACTTCAAGAAGAATCTCAGAATCAATTTATCTTTAAAACACTTGCTTAAGGAAGCTGCTCAAATGAGGCAAGCTCATCTTAAAAAAAGACAGGAAAGAAAAACACATTTAGTTCAGAACAAATGACAGTCTTCTACATTCATATGACTTTTTCTTAACTTCCAGTACTGTTACAAAGATTTAAAGACAACATTGAGATAGTTGCAAGCTTTTGTAGTTCCGTATACCCATAACAAATTTAATATATTATGGAGAAGAAAGATTTTATTGAAAAAAAATCTATATTTTTAAATTAGTACTTTTTTATTAAATCATAACTGTGTACATTACTGTATTTATGGGGCACCATGTGCTGATTTTATACACAATTTAGAATACGTATTTCTTATCTAAAGCCTCAGTATTGGATTCCATTATTTTATACTCAAAACTTGATAATATCCTTTAATAGATTATAGCCCCCAAAATATCTTTAATAAGATATTAATATTTTATGTATATTCCCTAATATCAATTATTATTATGTCATTATTTGATAACATAAAAAGCTACAAAAGGGTATACAGTCTTTTTTTTTATAATTTTATTGAATCATAATTCTGTACATTGGTGCAATCATAGGGCACGATTCATATACATTCAGAAATGTTTTGATCGTACTGTTACTGATAGCCTTCATGGCATTTTCTTGATCACTATATAAAGACA
>CAUYON010097332.1:0-29961 GCA_963573935.1 Arctocebus calabarensis | reverse complement strand
GCCGTGGCGTCACACTGCTCACAGCAACCTCCAGCTCTTGGGCTTAAGCGATTCTCTTGCCTCAGCCTCCCTAGTAGCTGGGACTACAGGCGCCCGCCACAGCGCCCGGCTATTTTTTTGTTTTGCAGTTCGGCTGAGGCCAGGCTCGAACCCGCCACCTTCGGTATATGGGGCCGGCGCCCTACTCGCTGAGCCACAGGAGCCGCCCCTTATACTTTTAACAGCTTTGCCTTTTCTAGGGATTCTGATCTGAAAGTCTGGGTCATGTGGCCCAGTCTCACATGGAAAGGTCACTCCTTTTCTCTCTATGAATTAGTGACTATGTTTCCCCCTCCTAAGCAAACCAGCTCTCCCCTGCTGGAGATGGGTGTCCCCCAGCTTGCTTGTCAGGAGCAGGAGGGTCTAGTGGAGTCCTGAGAGCCCATGACAACCTCTTAGTCTCAGGTGAGGTGGCAGCACCTGGCTGGGTGGTGGGGAGGGTAGAGCAGGTGAGATGCCCACACTGGCGTCACAAAATGTTCTTGGTCCTATCTCAAGACCTCAGTAGGCGGGGGCCACAGTCTGGGGAGGGGCTTTTGGCAGAAGGCCTTTGGCCTTCTGCAGAGCTTCCAGCTGAGCTTGTTTACCACACAGCCCTCCTGGCCCTGTGCCCTGGCCTGACTACTGAGTGAGCAAGGAGGATGGGTGGCTGTTTTTAGATGAAGGTGACTTTACTTGAGAACGTGGGTTACTAATCACATGGCCAGAATCAAATTTTTAATTTTCTGAGGTGGCGGCTGAGGGTCAGGCCTTTTTTTCGTCCTTAGTGCTCTTGGGTAGAGGCTCCTGTTCCAGGGGATGTGGCCAAGGGTGGCAGGAGGGCAGGGCTTTCTACCATATCCACCCCCACCCTCCACTCTCCACCTGGGAGCCTTTGGAGATTCTTCTTCCCTAATGGCCTACCCCAGCCACATTTTAATACATAGACTAATATTAACATCCCCTATGGACTACAAAGGGCCACAGACCATTGTTACACCTGAGACCAAGTTTGTCCCCTTAGGGGCAACATCACCCTACTGAAAATGTGTAGCAGGACACCTTGGTGGTCCAGAGACTGAGTCATAGCAACTTGCTCAGGCCAGGTCTTGATCCCTGCAGTGTGGCCCTCCAGCCTGGGGCTCCAGAAACATGAATGTGGATATGGAGGCCAGGTCTCAGAGACAGCACACTCCCTCTTCAGAACCCTAGGCTGGAGTTTGTTAGCAACAGCCCTGCCTTAGGCCTTTTCTCTGTGGTTCTGAGAGCTGAGTCTTGAGCCCTCTGCTGCTTACTGTCTAGAAGTGGCATGTGGAGACCTGGGTGCAGCCTCTCTTCTGGCCCCCCTTGTTATGAGGGTGCTGGGTCCAGATGTAGTCCTGAAGCTTGAGGATGGGGCAGCCAGCTACCTAGGCCCAGGGAGAAGGGCTGCAGCAGAGCAGGAAGGAGCTTGCCACCAGCCTGCCTGGGCTTCACTTCCTGCCCTGACTCACTGCTCACAGCTCTACATGTAGCTTCGAGTTTTGCAAACTGGGAAATAACTGACTCGTAAGGAATGTAGGTTACCAAGAGACAACCCCTTGGTGAATATGGCACTGCTGAAAACCATTAGTGGTGTCTGCCACCAGCCCTTGGTCCTCTGGGCCCCCTGAGGTGGTCAATATGAATGTCCCCAGCTTTTGGGGGCCTATGACCTGTACTCTGCTATGTGGCCATGAGTGTGTGTGTGTGTGTGTGTGCCATGTGCATACATGTATGCTGCACGGGTGTGTGCACACACATACATCCTCGCATACAGGGGTTGTAGCAGTGCCCACAGCACCTGCCCTCAGGAGGCTCATTTGGGGGGAGAGGTGCTGTAAAGACCAGGCTGGGAAAGGGGAGCATCTGCTCCTTGTACCTTCTCTGGGCCTGGCTGTTCCAAGCCTCCTGGGATTTGGGATTCTTAGACCTTCTGTTCCATTCAAGGAAAGAACCAGCAGGTGGCCAGAGTAAGGGTCCCGTCTGACCCAGCTCCCTCTTCTGCATAGGTGCCAGGTCACTGGCCTCAGAGACTTCCACAGGAGACACATTTCCTACTCGTGGGTTACAACAGTGCTGCAAGGTCTCCTGGATGAAGGCTGCCTGCCTCTTTGGGTTATGAGGTTTTATTTTCTTAAGGACTGACCAGGTCTGTGGTGTGGACAGAAAGAGTTACACGTGCAGGACTCTGTGATATTGGTAGTTTTTCCTGGGTGGGGAATCAGGCAAAAGTCAGAGGACGTTGCCCTCAGCGTCTGCATTCCAGACATTAGGATGACTATCCAAGCTGGGGCTTCCAGTGGCAGTTCTAGACAACCCTTGGGTGGAGATCACAACTTCTGATTATTTTGCCCACTTTCACCAATTTTGAAACCATATGTGGTTTTATACTTGTGCTGTCAAAAGTCACTGTGGCCACAGAGAATATCAGGGGTTCTGGTGGGACACTAATTGCTTCCTGGAGCCACCCTTTTGGTCTTTGCTGCCCTAAAACTGGTCACGTGGCCTTTCTTATATCCTGTCCCTCTTACTGACCTCAACACTGCCACCCTCTCACAGGCTGAAGGAAACCAGCTCACCAGCCAGGCCTGGGCTGGGAGTCCTATAAGGAAACCTTCCCCTGGGAGCACTTGGTCTTTTCTCTAGGGCACTGACAAGGGCACTAACCCTCTCCCCTCTAGCCGGCTTTGTAAGGTCGCCCCTGTCCCAAGAGAGGTGGGCAGGGAGCAGTGTGGAGCTGCACTGTGAGGCTGTGGGCAGTCCCATCCCTGAGATCCAGTGGTGGTTTGAAGGGAATGGTCCCAACGATACCTGCTCCCAGCTGTGGGACGGCGCCTGGCTCGACCGTGTCCACATCCACACCACCTATCGCCAGCATGCAGCCAGCACCATCTCCATCCACAAGCTCTCTGCAAAGGATGCAGGCACCTATGAGTGCCGGGCCAGCAACGACCCAGACCGCAACCACCTGACCCGGCCACCTAGGGTTAAGTGGGTCCGAGCCCAGGCGATTGTGCTGGTCCTTGAACGTGAGTGGTGGGCACCTCCCTCACCACCTCCCTCAGTTTCCCTCTTGTGTCACTCACCTCCAGGCTCCTGCTTGATAGAACCCAGATACTCTCCTGCCCAACTCTCCCTCCCACTCTCCCCCCCATTGGGGACCCCAATGCCTGGACAGAGGGCCTTGGGTCTGGACGTGGGTGAGTTCAGCGTCTCAGCGTCGATGTGGCTTTGTCCTTTAGCAGGTGGGCCCTTTGTTTTCTCCTCTTCAGTCCTTCCTTTCCATTTGATCTGATCCGTTGAGTTCCGTTCCGTTCCCTTCCTTTGTCCGATCAAGTCCTTCATCCTTCATCCAGTCCATCTCTGCTCCTGCTCCCCTGAGTGCCTGCCCAGCTCCCTCTCACTGGCTGGCCTGTGCCCCACCCTATCCCTGTGTGCTTGTCCAGTGGGTCTGAGGTCCACACTGCAAGCCTGAGGAACCCCCCCGCCCAACTCAGCCCAGGCTCACAGCTCTCCAGAGCCTTCTGTGTGTTTCTCAATGTCTAATTCTAAATGAAAATTATTTCCAAGTTTGAATTTCTAAAGGGAACATGGAAAACTAACCAAGAGGTCTGCGCTGGTTGGGAACTGGTGAGAGAACCTGGCAGCTCCCTGAGCTCTGGGAAGCTCATGCCTCCTAGGAAATGAGGAACCCCCTTAAGGGGGTCACATGTCCCTCTGGGGAGAGAATGTAAAAGGCTGCTAAATGAGGACACAGTGCCTAGGTGGTACAATATTTGTTTTTAGAAAGGAATTTCTGGGGTGTTATAGGGTTGCCTGCAGCAGGTGGATGCCTTGATCTCTGTTCAAGGATTTAGGGTGGGGTTTGTCTGTTCCCACACCTAGGTGCAAGTCAGTTAGACGTATCCTGGGCAAAAACACTTGGCACTGGTCCAGCAGCATGGCTTTAGACCAAGGCCTGCCTGCTTTGTCAGCAAAGTGCCCCTTCCTGAAGGGACTTGTTGAAAGAATTGCAGCTTCCTTCTTTTGGGGGAGCCGATCAAAAGCTCTCCATGTGGGCCTCAGTCCTGCGGGTGTTCTGGGAGGAGTGGGTAGAGGTGCAGGGGAGCTGTTGTCCTCCCTCTCCTCATGGGCCTGACCTTAGCTGGTGGGGTCTGCAGCTGGTGCAGTCTCCATTTTCATAGATGAGATGGGCCCCAAGACACGCCTCACCTGTGCCTTGAATGAGAGCACTACGGAGATCACTGGCCACCGCTGGGTGAAGGCCGGCCAGGTTGTGAAGGAGGACTCAAACCCTGGCCTGAAGACGGAGTACTAGTGAGTGACCTGGGGAAGTGGGCAGAGGGGGAACTACTGGATGCCCACTGGGTGCATGTTCTGACCAGCAGTGTCTGGTCATAGCGCTTGATTCAGGCAGAGTTGGAAACAAGCTCTGCACAGACTCCCAACCACCTGGAAGCTGCCTGGGTTCCACCAGCCCTGACCTAGAGCCTGCGGTCCAACTTATTGGGGTCCCATACACACGGGGAGCAGCTTTGTTTTTTTGTTTTGAGACAGAGTCTCACTTTGTCACCGTCAGTAGCTGTGGCATCATAGCTCAACGCAACTTCAAACTCTTGGGCTCAAGTGGTTCTCTTACCTTAGCCTCCCAAGTAGTTGGGACTATAAGCGCCCACCACAACTCCCAGCTATTTTTAGAGACGGGGATCTCTTTCTTGCTCAGGCTGGTCTCAAACCTGTGAGCTCAGGGCAATTCACCCACCTCAGCCTCCCAGGGTGCTAGGATTACAGGCGTGAACCACACTCCTGGCCCTACAGCTTTGTTGCTGACACAGAGAAGCTCAGACCCCAGACACCATAATAGTCAAAGTCTTGTCCTACCTAATTGGGGCTCAGGCTGGCTGTGGAGCACCAAGCCTTTTTTGTTTCTGGGCTAACTGAGAAGATGGTTCACAGGGTGAGGAGTGCAGAGGGGTTGGCCAGAGACATGAGATTGTTCAGTGCATTGAGGGGCCCTTGCACCCACAGGGCTTATGTGTTCTGTCAAGATTTAAATTGAACTTGGGACAATCTCCCTTTTCTCCTGTGCCATGATTGGAGCCCTTGAGAACCTTAGTTGAATTCCTGTGAAGAGAGACTGCCCTGTATTATGGGCTCACTCAGCTCAGTTCACCACCTGCTCTCGTTGTAGCGTGGACCCTGATGACCGCTCAGGAGAGTACTCATGTGTCTTCCTCCCTGAGCCTGCGGGCAGGGCCAACATTCCACTGAGAGGTAAGTCCTATAGGCCAGGGTACAGGTGGGCCTAGCACATAGCTGGAGCCAGGGCATGCTGGAGAGCAGAGAAGGGCCCAGAAGACCAGCACCTCTGCTGCTAGGAGCAGAAGAGGCACTGCCTGCAGTCCTGTGGTTCAAGACTCCCTTGTTTGATTTACTCTTAGGGCCCCCCAGTGTTAAAGCTGTGAAGAAGTCAGAGCATGCCAATGAAGGGGAGACAATCACACTGGCCTGCAAGTCAGACTCCTTCCCTGTGGTCACTGATTGGGTCTGGCATAAGACAACCGAATCTGGAGACCAGGTTAGGACCACAGCTGGGAATGGGGAGCCATAGGCTCCACTCTTCAGGGATCAGATGGGATAGGGGAGGCCCACAGCTGGGGGTCCACTCTACAGTTGTAGACAATCCCCCCTGTCCCCAGGTCATCATGAATGGCTCCCAGAGCAGGTTCTTTGTGAGCTCCCTTGAGGCCAAGTCAGAGTTGCGCATCATCAACCTGGATATGAACTCTGACCCTGGCAAGTATGTGTGCAATGGCAGCAGCTCTGAAGGCTCTGACCACGCTGAGATCACGCTGCGTGTCCGCAGCCGCCTTGCTGCCCTCTGGCCCTTCCTGGGCATTGTGGCAGAGGTGCTGGTGCTGGTTACCATCATCTTCATCTATGAGAAACGCCGGAAGCCTGAGGAGATTTTGGACGGTGAGCTGCCACACAACCTGTTCTTGGGGTGGCACTGGCAACAAGGCCAGGAGCTCAGGACCAAGGACCCCAAGGGGGAGAGGGTGGAATTGAGGGTCAGTATGGGGTAGGTGGCCTCTTGGGGGTATGGGACTGAGTTGCAGTGATTCTCAGCACCCACCCTAGGTGAGCAGGCTGGAGGGACTGCTGCCCACAGCCTCACCTGCCCCTTTTTTCCCCCACCCTCACTTTGGCTACAAGCTCAGCTGCCACACTCAGCTGCTGGGGCCTGAGCTGTGGGTGCCATGTAGGCCTAAGACCTGTCCATGGTAGCAGCTTTTGCCTCTGGCTGGACCTGGGGCCCAGCTCCCCACCTGCATGCACCAGCGTAGCTGATCTGCCTCATAGGGCCTGCATGAACGAGGCACGCAGCCTGTGGTCACTGTTCCTTGAATGCTGGCCAGGCAGGGACAAGGGCTTTGAGGCTGTAGCTCCAGACAGCTCATTCTAGGGTACACCCCACTGGGAGACTGGCTTCTCCTATATGGTTTGGCCTTAGAAGATCTATGTAGGGCAGGGTTGATCAGCTCCATCAAGCCTCTCCCTCGAGGATATAGTTACCATGCGCTAACGGATTACGCACTGGAGCACTCCTCTCCCTCAAGGAAACTGAGGCAGGACCAACATTATAGATGCCTCCTGCATGGGGTCTATAGTGCTGATGGTCTGTCCTCTTTTCTTCCATGCTGGCTGTTGGTCTCCAGATGACGACGCGGGCTCTGCACCTCTGTAAGTCCCTCTTAGGGGTTTCAGGGGTTCTAGGAGCTGCCCACTGCTCTTGAGGCCTTTAAAACACAAAGGCTGGGCCTCGAAACTTCCCTGGGCCTTTGGTGCTCACTAGTCCACAGGGGCAAGCTGGGTAGACTTGGGGGTGCTGGGTGTGTGGTTGGCACCTAGGCACATAGTTGCCATGGCCTCTTGAGCACTGAACCCCTACCCCTCAACCCCCAGGAAGAGCAGTGGGCAGCACGTAAACGATAAGGACAAGAACATCCGTCAGAGGAACTCCACCTGAGGGAGGTTCAGGGCACTGCCCCTGTTCCTTCTGCGGGCTGCCCCCAGAGGCCACAACCCTACGTTGACCTCTAATCCCATCTTCTGAGCACCCTTCCCCTGCCCCCAGGTCACATCCTATCTGCAGTCTTGCCTCTTGCCGGAAGTCCATTCCCAGTGTTTGCAAAGTTCCAAGTTTTCTCACCTCTTAAAATCCTGAAAGCAAGCCAATTGTAAATTCAAATCATATACTATTTTTTTCTTTTCTTTTCTTTTCTTTTTTTTTTAACTAAACTAGGGTTTTCTGCATATAGAATTCTATTCCTTAGGGTTTTATTTTTCCTTTTTAAATCTTTCATGAGAGCCCCAGGGAGTTGCTGTGGTCTTCTAAGCCATTTGGCCATCCCTGTGGCTTTTCGCCACCAGGTCTGAGTCACAGTGGGGGTGGGGGTATCCCTCTCTATTGGCCCAAGTCATTGCCAAGTCCCTGCTCTTTGTGGAAGGTCACAGGTCATGTGAGGTGTTCCTGTCCTGCCTGTCTGAAGCTGATGCTGTCTGGTCGTGCCCTGCTCTTTTATTTTCTGAAGGTCTATATTTGACTCGAGAGGCTCAGGGGTAGTTCTGACTTACGGCTGCAGAGGACCCACTTGCCTGCACTCAGGGTGACCCCTTCACAGCTCCCTTGTGACCCCCCCAAAATCCCCTTCCATGCCTGTGTGTCCAGTGTCAGCACTGTCTGGGCAACTTAAGGGAGGTTTGCCAGGAACCTAGTGCTCCAGCCAGGGCACCAAAACTTCAGAAGCCTGCTCCCCAGCTCAGCCCACAGCAGGCAGCTCCTTCTCCACCACATCAGGGCTCAGTGAGAATCCCTTTCTTCTGCCTACCCCATCAACAACAATAAAGACTGACCCACTTTGTGTCTTCTCCTGGCTCCTGTCTGTGCTTTGGTGGGGTTGGTTTCCCAGAAGAGCTGTGTCCACCCTTGGCTACAGCCTTAGGATGTGTTCTGGTGCCAAGACCTTTGTCCCATCCACTGGGACTGTACAGGGGATGGAGATGCTCAGTAGTGTTGGGGCACACTGAGAGGCTGAGGAGAGTATGAGACTGACAGCTCAATTCTCAGGGTGGGGGATAGGGATGGGCCCTAAAAGAAGAGAAAACCACCTACTGGTCCCTCATTGCTGCCCAGTGGGGTGTGCAGGATGCTCAGGTCCACTTGCCAAGGTCCATGTGGCTCACCATGGCAGGGATTGGGCAGAAGAAGCGGCCTGCGTGGGCTCCAGGGGTCCACATGTGCACCAATCTCAGGCTCTTCAGCATTCTGAGCCCCAGAGCCCAAGGACTGGTCCTAGAATTTGGATCCAGCCAAGAAGACACAGTCTTGGTGAAGGGGTCACTTGCCAACTGCCCTCCCAGCTCAGCCTGTACCCTGACACCTGTAGCAAGCAAGATGGGCATAGACAGGGGTCCTAGGGTTGAGGAGAATTTGAAGGAGCAGAAATCAGAGGATGGAGGTAGCAGAGAGGGAATGGGACATGGTGGCCCTCACCAGACACCTGGGCCCACACAGACTACTGAGCATTCCTCCAGCTGGTCTGGATGAAAGTCGGGTGGGTGGTATCTGTACCTCAGGAGGCAGCAGGGGTCTCAGGAAGCAGTTCCCAGAGAAGCCAGAAATCCGTGATCAGATGAGAAATCTGCATTTTTCAATGTTATGAAGAAATCCAGCACTCTAGCTGAAAAAACACTTAACTCTTCAGCCACCAGTTAGGGACGGCTCTGAAATAAGGGAATTGAATTAGGATTTTGTCTCAGTCTGAGGATCTGGACTGCAGCCCCCTCCCTGGCCTGATTTGTTTGCTGGTGCCTATGGCCACTGGATGTTCCCCAGGAAGAGAAGAATGTGTGATCACTGTGCAAGGCCACCGGCTGCCTCCTGTGCTCCTCCACAACCCTTGGGATCGTCCACTAAACCCTCAGGGGAGGGGCTGAAGCTGGCTCAGGGTCCTTTAGCCCCAGCCCGAGGTTGGGGTAAGGGGCTGTGGGCTGGCCCTTCCTGGCAGTGCCACGAGAGGGCACCATGCATTCGGCACCTGCCTGAGGCTATGAGTCAGGGAGCCCATCAACTACAGCAGGACACCATGGGCCTAGTTTTCCCTGGCTGCAGCCCTAAGTGGGCAAGACAGGCCACCTCCTGGGTCCCTGGAGTGTTGAGGGAACCACCCACTTAAATATGCAGTGACGGACATTTATTCAGAGACATGGACCAGGCATCTGTAGTATACTTGGCCCTATCTGTAGTATACTTGGCCCTGGGGATTCTGCATGCACAGGCAGAAGCATCCAGTGGGAAGAGTGGTGATGACCATGAGGCTTGAGGACTCATCCTGGGTAGGAGTGGCTTGGGCACACTGAGGGTGGGCTCACCCCCTGTCTGCCCTCATGCAGCTCAGCCCTCTTTCCTCCTGCTTGGGGCCCGTCTCACCCTGGGGGCCAGGCACCAACTCACTGGGGCTTGGACTTTCTACAGGTGAAAAGTAAGGGCTGCCAGGCAAGTAGACAAGGGCTTGCTGGAGTGTTGACCGCAGATGGCTGCTAAGAGGCCAGGGCCTGGGCTCCCCATGGGTTTCTGTCCCCTAAAGAAAGTCCCGTCAGCGGCACCTGTGACTCAGTGAGTAGGGCGCCGGCCCCATATACTGAGGGTGGCAGGTTCAAACCCTCCCTGGCTGAACTGCAACAAAAAATAGCTGGATGTTGTGGTGGGTGCCTGTAGTCCCAGCTACTTGGGAGGCTGAGGCAAGAGAATTGCCTAAGCCCAAGAACTAGAGGTTGCTGTGAGCTGTGACACCCCAGCACTTTACTGAGGGCAACAAAGTGAGACTCTGTCTCTAAAAAAAAAGAAAAAAAGGAAGTCCTTGTCCATACTGTAAGGTGTTTCTCTTTTTCTTTCTTTCTTTTTTTTTTTTTTTTTTGAGACAGAACCTCAAGCTATCACCCTTGGTAAAATGCCATGGCATCATAGCTCACAGCAGCCTCCAATTCCTGGGCTCAAGCGAGTCTTCTGCCTCCGCCTCCCAAGTAGCTGGGACTACAGGCGCCCGCCACAATGCCCGGCCATTTTTTGGTTGCAGCCTCATTGTTGTTTGGCCAGCCGGGCTGGATTTGAACCCGCCAGCTCAGGTGGACATGGCTGGTGCCTTAGCCCGTTGAACCACAGGCGCTGAGCCTGTAAGGTGTTTTACTTATAGTCATTTTTCTTTGCATA
This sequence comes from Arctocebus calabarensis, assembly GCA_963573935.1. Lineage (NCBI taxonomy): Eukaryota > Metazoa > Chordata > Mammalia > Primates > Lorisidae > Arctocebus > Arctocebus calabarensis. The sequence continues at coordinate 19,649 of CAUYON010097332.1, read as the reverse complement.
TAGAAAGAGAAACCTGATTGGCAAAAATACAATCCCTCAGCATGTAGCATTATACATCTTCCTACAGTGCCAAGCATTCCGATTCACCTAGCAGAGAGCCTGTGACACGCAGCCCTGTGCCCGGTGCAAGGGTGCCATGGTCACTAAGTGTTCCTTGTGGCAGTTCACTGAAGCCTGCCTCAGTTTCCTCAGAGGTGAGATATGGTGAGATAATTTTTTTAAATTTTTTTTTTATTAAATCATAGTTGTGTACATTTATGCACTCATGTTATAGGACTCCCCTCACCCTTAGTTGATGGTCTTCCCGTCTGCTCTCTGTAGAGAGTAGTTTGTCTTCAGGGTGAGGAAGTAATGGAGCAGGAGAGGAGATACTTGGCTAGAAACCTTCCTGACTCCAGTGCAGCCCCTGTGGTAACGTAAGTGTTCTCTCTCCTGTCTTTCTCTTTCTTATTAGAACTTAGTTTTCTAGGACTATGTCCCACGACATCTCATGCTGTTTCAGACGCAGAGAACTGAGGGTAGACCAACCCCTGCCATCTCATCTGCTTTATCATCATGGTGGGGGCAGAGAGAGTTTTCACAGGGTCTCTTCAGAGACAGGGGAGGTCTCCAACTATGGGGATAGGATGTAGTGTTCCCACGGTGAAGTTCCACCCACGAGAGGGAAATCTGAATGGGTGGCAGCTGACTCACTGAGACCAGGGATGCCTGGTTCACCAGGAGTTGGAATAGAGGTTGGGCGCAGCCCTAACTAAGCAAGCTCTGGCCAAACCTGCTGGACACAGGGACTCCTAGGGACCCTCATTCCTGGGCTGAGGTGTGCTACAGAGCTTGGTGGTGAGGCTGCTCACCTCCAAATCAGCCTCTCTTTTTCCTTGTCTACCCTCCCAAGGAGGGTCTAAGGGAATGGCCTGGGGGACTAAGTTCTGGGACTCTAGGCAGCACCTCCTACTTTATAGTCAACCTACTATTGGTATATTCTATTCTCTTCTCATAGAGACAATGGGACAGGAAACCTCAGTCTCCACCAATTATACCCTGGGATGTCTGTTTAAAAACAGAAAGACTGGGCCAGCACATGGTAGCTCACGCCTATAATCCTAGCACTCTGGGAGGCTGAGGCGGGTGGATTGCCTGAGCTCATGGGTTCAAGACCAGCCTAAGCAAGAGCGAGATCCCTGTCTCTAAAATAGCCAGGCATTGTGGCGGGTGCCTGTAGTCCCAGATGTTCAGGAGTCTGAGGCAAGAGAATCGCTTGAGCCTAAGAGTCTGAGGTTGCTGTGAGCTATGATGCCATAGCACTCTACTGAGGGTGACAAAATGAGACTCGGCCTAAAAATAAAAACAAACAAACTGAAAGACCCTTTGGACTCTATAGCCTCTGCAAAATGAAATCAGTGTTTTTCTGCAACACAGTCTGGCCCTAATACCAACTGCCAAGCAGAGAATCCAAGCTGAGAATGGGAGTCTTTTTATTTTTTTTTGAGACGAGTTCTCTGTCACCCTGGGTAGAGCCCAAACTCAAACTCTTGGGCTCAAGTGACCCTCCTGTCTCAGCCTTCCAAATATCTGGGAACACAGGTGCCCGCCACAAGCCCAGTTAGATTTTTTTTCTGTCTCTAGTAGAGACAGAGTCTCATTCTTGCTCAGGCTGGTCTCTATCTCCTGAGCTCAGGAAATCCACCTGCCTCGGCCTCCCAAAATGCTAGGATGAGCCACTAGGCCTGCTCAAGAACAGGAATCTCAACTCAAATACCATCCTACAATTAGATCTCTTTTGTAGAAGGGAGGGAAGTTGGTCAGAAACTCCCTTATTCAAGCCTTCATGTACCTGCAATATGTGAGTGTTGTGTGGAGAAGTTTCAAATTTGGGGGACAGAAAAAGGTCTGAGTGCCTCTATGAATCTGGACAAACCTTAAATTTCAGAAAAGAAATCAAGTGAAGACAAAGGGACTGTGAGTGCAGCCTTGGCCCCACAGAAACTTCAAGCTCAACAATGGTCCATCTCCTCCTCTTTATCCCTCTTTCTCAAGTCCAATATCTACTTTCCATGTGTCCTTTACAGGAAGTATTAGGGCACCCAAGACAGCCTATGATGGTCCACATTCTATTCTCAATGGGAAATTTCAAAACATGTAAGACTGGGCTCGGCGCCTGCGGCTTAACAGGCTAAAGCGCCAGCCACATACACCTGAGCTGGCAGGTTCGAATCCAGCCCGGGCTCGCCAAACAACAATGACGGCTGCAACCAAAAAATGGCTGGGCACTGTGGCGGGCGCCTGTAGTCCCAGCTACTTGGGAGGCAGATGTAGGAGACTCGCTTGAGCACAGGAGTTGGAGGTTGCTGTGAGCTGTGATGCCACAGCGCTCTACCCAGGGTGATAGCTTGAGACTCTGTCTCAAAAAAAAAACAAAAAACATGCAAGACTGGGAAGCTTTTCAGCTGACCCAGGAAGGTTCATAGAAGAATTTGAACACCTGACAATTGTGTTTATTTATTTATTTTTTTTTAGAGACAGAGTTTTACTTTGCTGCCCTCAGTAGAGTGCTATGGCGTCACAGCTCACAGTAACCTCCAACTCCCGGGCTTAGATTCTCTTGCCTCAGCCTCCCCAGTAGCTGGGACTACAGGCGCCCTCCACAACGCCTGGCTATTTTTTGTTGTAGTTTGGCAGGGGCCATGCTTGAACCAGCCACTCTCGGTATATGGGCTGGCGCCCTATTCACTGAGCCGCAGGCACCGCGGCTGATGATTGTTGTTTATTTAACCCAGTAGAATGTATGGGTCTTGCTCACACATTGCTACTCACTAGACAAAAGATTTAGGATTTGGGCAGCTGATTAGGTTTATGGAGATCAGCTTCAAGCACTAAATAAAATCTTCCATCTGGAAATCAAGCACTCCCCCAGTGGAACCCCAGGGTGGAATTACCAATGAGTCAAAGAGGACTCCATTTCCACAACCATATGATAGTGTGTTATATGGGAGCCATCAAAACCATTCAGGTGAAACACATCAACTTTTCTAAATTGTTAGAGGTGGTTTAAGGAAGGGAAAAAAGCCCAGCAATATTTAGTGAAAGAATCATTAAAGCTGTCATGCCACCACAGATGGTAAAGAATCCCTACATATATTTCCTGACCTTGCTTATGTTAGCCTTTGCTGGAATCCTCTGTACATTAGATATATTATGCCACATGCTAATAGTTCCACGCTTTCCTATTTTGAAGCACCCATAATTTTTATATTTTCATTTTTCTTCATCTTACTACAACTTATTTTCTTCACTATTACCAGGCTGGATTACCTGACCTGATTGTTACCATTCCTGGGACCTCTAGTGGCCATTGTCCTTCTATTAATATTTGGCCCATGGGCCAGGTGTGGAGATCATTCCTGTAATCCTAGCATTCTGGGAGGCTGACGAAGATGGATTGCTTGAACTCATGAGTTCAAGACTAGCCTGAGCAAAAGCAAGACCCAATCTCTACTAAAAATAGAAAAACTGAGGCAAGAGGATCACTTGAGCCCAAGAGTTGAAGATTGCTGTGAGCTATGATACCACAGCACTCTACCCAGGGTGACAGCTTGAGACTCTAGCTCAAAAAAAAAAAAAAGGGCGGCGCCTGTGGCTCAGCGAGTAGGGCGCTGACCCCATATACCGAGGGCTGCGGGTTCAAACCCGGCCCCAGCCGAACTGCATCAAAAATTAGCAGGGCGCTGTGGCGGGCGCCTGTAGTCCCAGCTACTTGGGAGGCTGAAGCAAGAGAATCGCTTGAGCCCAAGAGCTGGAGGTTGCTATGAGCTGTGACTCCACAGCACTCCACCGAGTGCAATAGAGTGAGACTCTGTCTCCACAAAAAAAAAAAAAAAAAAAAATGGCCCATGCATTCTTAACCTTCTCATTCAGTTTGTGTGTCATTAAGGCTTCAACAGTTCCACGTGAAGCTTATGCTAGCATGGGAATTTCACCCACATACCTGAACAAGGTAATACCAACCCCTCATGAAGCTTCTGACTAAGGCCAAAAGTGACTTCCACTTGCAGCTCTTGAAAGAGGTCACAGAGTCTGAAGAGCATCATCCCTATTCAGCTCTAAGCAGCTGCAGAAGACAAACCTTAAGCCCCAAACCACAAAGATGTTCAGTCTCCATGTCTTTTAGGGAGAACATTAGGCAGGAAGCAATTCGGCAGGTACCAGATATAGGTCAGGAAGGCACTTTAGGGGTGGGGGTACCACTCAAGGGAAAGGGCTGCAGGAAAATTCAGAACACTTGTTAATCATGTATATCAATCATCTGGTAATATTTTACACCTTCTGTAAGCCCACCCCTGGACAAGGCAAAAAAAAAAAAAAAGAAAACTACCTGGGAGTTTCTTTCATTTGTTTGGTTTTTGAAACAGAGTCTCAAGCTGTTGCCCTGGGTAGAGTGCCCTGGTGTCACAGCTCACAGCAACCTCAAATTCTCTCTCTCTCTCTTTTTTTTTTTTTTTTTTGAGATAGAGTCTCAGTATGTCACCCTCAGTAGAGTGCTGTAGGTCACAGTTCACAGCAACCTCAAACTCTTGGGCTCAAGGGATCCTCGGCCTCCCAAGTAGCTGGGACCATAGGCACCCACCACAGTGCCAGGGTATTTTTTTGTTACAGTTGTCATTGTTGTTTTAGTTGGCCCATCCTGGTTCCAACCCACCAGCCTTGGTGTATGTGCCTGGTGCCTTACCCACTGAGCTATGGGCGCCATGTACCTGGGAGTCTTTTTTTTTTTTTTTTTTTGAGACAGAGCCTCAAGCTGTTGCCCTAGGTTCAGTGCTGTGGCATTACACCTTACAGCAACCTCCAACTCCTGGGCTCAAGTGGTTCTCCTGCCTCCACCTCCCAAGTAGCTGGGACCACTGGCGCCCTCCACAAAGCTTGGCTATTTTTTGGTTGCAGCTTTCATTGTTGCTTGGTGGGTCTAGGCTGGTTTCGAACCTGCCAGCTCAGGTGTATGTGGCTGGTGCCTTAGCCGCTTGAGCCACAGGCGCTGAACCTACCTGGGAATATTTTTTGGTTGTTGTTTTGGTTTTTATTGAGACAGAGGCTTAAGCTGTCACCCTGGGTAGAGTGCTGTGGCATCACAGCTCACAGCAACCTCAAGCTCCTGGGCTCAAGCGATTCTCCTGCCTCTGCCTCCCAAGTACAGGTGCCTGCCACAATACCCGGCTATTTTTTGGCTGCAGCAATTATTGTTTGGTGGGCCTGGTCTGGATTTGAACCCGCCAGCTCAGGTATATGTGGCTGGCGCTTTAGCCACTTGAGCCACAGGCGCCAAGCCTACCCAGGAGTTTTGAATGTCTTTCTACACTTGTGGAGATTGACTGGTTCCCTTAAAGGTATTTTTTGCTTTGTATTTATTTCCTACAATAAAAGCTATTTGTGTTGGCGGTGCCCATAGCTCAGTCAGTTGGGCACTGGTCACATACACTGAGGCTGGCAGGTTTGAACTCAGCCTCTGCCTGCTAAACAACAATGACAACTGCAACAACCAAAAAAAAAAAAAATAGCTGGGCTTTGTAGTGGGTACCTGTAGTTACGGCTATTTGGGAGGCTTAGGCAAGAGAATTGCTTAAGCCAGTGGTTCTTAACCTTCCTAATGCCACAAACCTTTAATACAGTAAAAAGGGGTCTTGACCCACAGGTTGAGAACCGCTGGCTTAAGCCCAATAGTTTGAGATTGCTGTGAGCTGTGATGTCACGGCACTGTACCCAGGGCCACAGCTTGAGACTCTGACTCAATAAAAAAGAAAAGAAAGCTTTTTGTGTGGAATTGCTTTCTGTCTGTAATCACTCTGTTGCACTAACTTTGCTTGAGATTCTTCCAAGCAAGGAACCAAACAACCAGAACTGACGTTAATGTAAATAGACTGAAGAGTTTTTATATCTGTCCATGCCCCCTAACTTGCTGCCATGTCCCTGACTTGCTGCCCTCCTTCCTCCTCTCCTAAACCCATCTCCTGGGGCCTAGATTAAGATGTTCCTCCCACAAGTCAAGTGTAGTCCTGCCTCAGGGCCTTTGCCTGCCCAGAATGCCCTTCCTGTGGAAGTCCACAGTGAGGCCTCCCCCAGCACCTTCATCACTCTCCCTGCCCTTTTATCAGATAATATCATATTTGCTAGATGTGATGTGTACTGTCTCCTCTACCTGGCTGTCAGCCCTGGATAAGTACTTAATAAGTATTTATTTTTTTATTTTTTGAGACAGAGCCTCAAGCTGTTACCCTGGATAGAGTGCTGTGGCATCACAGCTCACAGCAACCTCCAATTCCTGGGCTCAAGCAAGTCTCTGCCTCTGCCTCCCAAGTAGCTGGACTACAGGCGCCCGCCACTAGTTTTTGGTTGCAGCTGTCATTGTTGTTTGGCGGGCCTGGGCTGGATTTGAACCCGGCAGCTCAGGTGTATGTGGCTGGCGCCTTAGCCTGCTGAGCCACAGGCGCTGAGCCAGTAATTTTAAAATAAATAGTTAAATGCCAAGAGTGTGGGGATGAGTCTGTGTGGTAACACTAGACTGGGGCTGGTCCCTGTGCACAGTGATGGTGGCCTGGGTTGGGACTGTGGGCTGGGGAGGAGTTTCCAGGACCCAATGACAAAGAGCCCAGGCTCAGAGAGGGGCTGGGACTCCCTAGCCTAGCATGCTTCCTGACTGCAGGGTCTAGCGTGTGCCTGGGGAGGAGTTGCCTTTTTGCCTCTCTTGCTGCTGGGCATGGAGTGGCAGGTCCTGCCTCCTTCCCACTCCCAGCCACAAGCCCCAGGGCTCTGGCAACCTGCCCAGCCTGACATCTTCCTAGGGTGAACATAAAAGGTCCCCCTTCATATGGAACGTGCATTTAACCTTGGGCCGGACTGCAGCCTGGCACAGCCACCTCCCAAGTTGCCTCAGGACAGACAGCTGCCTTGCTCACTTGCAGCGAAATGGCTATTGGGGCTGGGGTAGGGGCACAGGGGACCCCAGGGTGTGGGGCATCCTGACTTGGGGTAGAGAAGGTTGGGCTTAGCCCTCCACTGTCAGATGAAACTAAGCAGGCCCAACCCACAGACACTGCTAAAATACACTGTGTACAGGGTATCTCCACACACATCTTCACCTCATAGCTCTGACGTCCAGGTAAGTGGAGGGCACTTCACATTCCCACCATCAATAGCCAAAGTGATATCAGGCTCAAAACTGCTATGGAGGCAAGGACCCAGGAGGATCCCCAAAGGCCTGCCTCCTGCCTCCACTTCCCTGGTAGGGGTGTTCTCCCTGCCCTTTTTGAGGCCTGCTTCTTTGTGTGTGTTGTCTTTCTGCCTCTCTACAATGCCTCCCCCTCCCTGCTTGTTGCTGGAGCAGGCTGGGGATGGGGGCTAGGGAGGCTGGACTCGGAAAAACCAGCACCAAGCAGCTCCTACACCAGCCTGGCTTCAGAACCAGAAACAGTCCAAGGCTGCCTCTGGACTGGGAAGACCCTGTCTCCTCGGAGCTGACAGACTAAAGAACCAGGGGACAGCTGGACAGAGGAAAGGGCAGCCCAGTGGGGCTATATGGTGGGTATCTGTGGAAAGGAGATGGCAGACTCTGGGTTCACCTGGTACCCCAATCTAAGGCCAACCAGACTTACAGGAGACTCCAGGTCCCCATGTCTTAGGGTTGGGAGTCATCAGGACCCTTGGGTGGTTCTTCCTGTTTTCCTTGTCTTGCAGGTATGGTCTCAGGGTCCTCATACACAGACGAGGGAGAGAAAATGACTGGGACCCCGGAGACTCCCAGAATCGTCCCCACACACAATTCAAGGGTCTTTTGTCTAGGGCTCACAAGGGACAAAGCAGGGGCTCTCGTGGCCTTTAAAAAACACTCTTTTATTATGAAACTCTTCAAATCTACAGAAAGGAAAAGAGGCTGGCACTGGCAAGGGCCATCTTGGAGACGCAAGCCCTCCCCGCGCTGTGGACTCAGGACAGAAGTGAAAATTTGAGGCGCAAGAGACAGCCGCTGCCCGCAGCTGGGCTCGGTGACCTTGGGTGCGTCCTTACTATTCGCTGGCCTCAGTTTACCCTCCTGGGAAGAGGTTTGCGCAGGTCTCCAAGGCTTCAGGCAGCGTGACCTTGGGATGCCCCAAACCTAGTAGCTCTAGCTTCTTCCGCGCTAGGCCCAAGCTGGGCACGCGGGAAGGGGGCGAAAGCAGAGGCGGGGCTCCTGCCCCCGCCCCCCCCGCAATCGAGGCTCCGCCCCCCGCGGCTCCGCCCCACCCCGCCCCCGCCTCCCCCCCTCCCTCGGGCTCCGGCCGGCGGCGGCGGCGGCGGCGGCTCCGCTCCGCACTGCCCGGCGCCGCCTCGCCATGGACGCGCGCGGGGGCGGCGGCCGGCCTGGGGAGAACCCGGGCGCGACCCCCGCACCGGGGCCGCCGCCGCCGCCCGCGCCCCCCCAACAGCAGCCGCCCCCGCCGCCACCTCCTGCTCCGCCCCCGGGCCCCGGGCCCGCGCCCCCCCAGCAGCCGCCCCGGACCGAGGCGGCGCCCCCTGAGGCGACCGACGAGTGCGGCCCGCGGGCCCGGCTCCGCAGCCGTGACAGCTCGTGCGGCCGCCCGGCCACCCCGGGCGCCGCGAGCACAGCCAAGGGCAGCCCAAATGGCGAGTGCGGGCGCGGCGAGCCGCAGTGCAGCCCCGCGGGGCCGGAGGGCCCGGCGCGGGGGCCCAAGGTGTCGTTCTCTTGCCGCGGTGCGGCCGCCGGGCCCGCGCCGGGGCCGGGCGCTGGGCCAGCACCGGCGGATGAAGCGGGCAGCGAGGAGGCGGGCCCGGCAGGGGAGCCGCGCGGCAGCCAGGCCAGTTTCATGCAGCGCCAGTTCGGCGCGCTCCTGCAGCCTGGCGTCAACAAGTTCTCGCTGCGGATGTTTGGCAGCCAGAAGGCCGTGGAGCGAGAGCAGGAGCGTGTTAAGTCGGCGGGGGCCTGGATCATCCATCCGTACAGCGACTTCAGGTACCGCCTCCAGGAGGGGCTGCCCGGTGCGGAGGGGGCCCGGCGAACGGACGCGCACTGGGGCAGTCCTTGCAGCGCTTTGGGGAGGTTGGGGCGGCTCTCCCGGACGGTGACCTCGGGGGCTCCTCGGTGACCTAGGGCGTGCCCGGAACCTGCCCCTGAGTGACCTGGGCGCTCGAGGCTCCTCCCTTTGGAGGGTTCTGGGGGGCCCGCGCGGACTCCTGGGGTGACCCCGGCGCGCTTCCTCCCACGCACTTTGACATCCCTGGCCCTGCAACGCTGCGGGTGGAGTGGGCGCCGGTCGCAGACGGCAGGGCCAGCGTCTGAGCACTGTGGGGCAGAGAGGACGAATAGAGGGGAACGTGGGCACCAGGGAGGCGGCGGAACAGAAGCGAGGGGGAAAGGAAGGGCGCCCGGGAAGGACGCGCCCGAGAAAAGCTGATGGAGAAGAGGTTAAGCAAACGCTGGTCGCTCTGTCTCCACCTGCGCCAGGGGGAGCTGCGTCGGGGTCCAGGGGCTTTGGTTGCCTGCGGAGAGGAGGCGCCGAGCGTGCTGTGGTTCCCAGACAGTGTCTTCTGTGAGCCTCTCAACCCGAGCCGCTGGGTGGTGCGCCCATGTGTCTGTGGGTGTGTAGATGTTAATATGGACTAAACTGGTTAATGCCTGGAAAGACTGAGAGCAAGGTCTGGCACAGGTCCACGGTCTCGTGTTTGGGGTTCTGGTTCCTGGGGTGGGTTGTGTGGCCGGCGAGAGTGAACGGTGGGTATCACGGCAGGCCACATGTGTGTGTGAACAGGAGTGTGTGACTGCAGGAGGGTAGGGGTCCTGGGGGCGTGAGCCTGGCGACCTAGGAGGAGGCGTGTCTCTAGGGGTGTGTCTGCGTGGTGGATCCTTGGTATGTGTTCCAGCGGTGCGTGTGCGTGCATGTGCACACACTTGTTCGGGATGTGCCTGAGTTAGTGGGTGTGTATATGTTGGTAGGACGTCTGATTTGGGTGTCCCGGGGAGAAGTGGTGTGTGGCGCATGCATGCGTATGCACTTCCAGTGTGCGGGTGCATCAGTAGGCAGTGGTGCGAGCTGTGTGCAGGTGCCACATGTGTCTGTGGAACTCACCCCCCACCCCAAGCTCAGCGCTCCGGTGTGTGAGGTTTCAGCACCGTGGACAGCGCTCCAGGGCGCTGGCATTCTGGGCTCTTTTCCTTGCCCTAGACTCTCCTTCCCCAGGCCTGAGCCCCCAGGGCGAGGTCCCCATTTACCTCTAGAACCCCAGAGCTGGGCAAGGGCTGTTTCTTTTCCCTGGTACCTTTGCACCCCTAGCACTTGACTAGGAACAGGCCCAGGACACACAGTTAGGGAAAGCACCTGGAAGAAAGTGTGGAATTCCAATGCCCCATCCTGAGACCTTCCTGAGAGGGGAACACAGCTCTGAGCAGTAGTCTGGATTTCAAGAGAGGCCAGGCGGTGGGCTCAGAAGGATTGCTGGATCCTCCTACCCTGCTTGATGGGGGCTTGGTATTTCCCTACAGATGGTTCTAGCTGGGAGATCTCTGGTCAGTGGCTCCGTCTGTTCTAATCTGAAATGGTCTCAGTGGGAAAGGATGGACTGGTTTTTCAGGGCCCACTGGTCTACCTGGCCCCACTTTGAATGGGGTGGTAGTGCCAGCTGGCTAGAGGCATGAGGGGCCTGGTGGTCAGGGAGCTGCAGAAAGCACCCACTCCTCTTGGTCCCCTCCAGCATGTCTGCCAACAGCACCTCCCCTCCCTCACAGTACCAGCCCCCAAGTGGTGGTGCAAGACTGCACTGGGGGCTGGCAGCTGGGGGCTTCCTCTTGGCTGCAGAGGGGCAATGTGAGACTTGTGGGGGCAGGTGGGCTGATCTCAGGGTGGATGAGGGATAAGGTTGGTAGAAGGGGTGATGCTCCCTCAGCTTTGTGCTCCACTTGGGCACAATCACCTTGGGGCTCTGCTCCATGCTCTGAAATACAGAAAGGCCATGTGAGCTGTAAGGTCCCAGCTGGGCAGAAAAATTGAAAAATGGGAGGTTAGTAATCAGAGATTGGGTAAGTGTGATCTGTTTTAGAACTAGGGGAGCAAGGTGGTTAGATTTTATTTTATTTGACTAGGCAAGGTGGCTCATGCCTATAATTCTAGCACTCTGGGAGACCAAGGTAGATGGATTGCTTGAGCTGAGGAGTTCGAGACCAGCCTAAGCAAGAGTGAAATCTCATCTCTACTAAAAGAAGAAAAACTAGGGTGGCGCCTGTGGCTCAGTGGGTAGGGTGTTGGCCCCATATACTGAGGGTAGCAGGTTCGAGCCTGGCTGTGGCCACCTGCAACAAAAAATAGCCGGGTGTTGTGGAGGGCACCTGTAGTCTCAGCTACTCAGGAGGCTGAGGCAAGAGAATCACCTAAGCCCAGGAGGTTGCTGTGAACTGTGATGCCACAGCCTTCCTCCGAGGGTGATAAAGTGAGACTCTGTCTCAAAAAAAAGAAAAAGAAAAAGAAAAAAAGAAAAACTAGCCAGTGCTTGTGGTGGTTGCCTCCAGTTATTCAGGAGGCAGAGGCAGCTGAATCTCTTGAGCCCAAGAGTTTTGAGTTTGATGTGAGCTATGATGCCATGGCACTCTACCCAAGGTGACAGAGTAAGAGGTGAGTCTCAAAAAAATTATTTTATTGGCCAGGCATGGTGGCTCACATCTGTAATCCTAGCACTCTGGGAGGCCGAGGTGGGTGGGTTGCCTGAGCTCACAGGTTCAAGACTAGCCTGAGTAAGAGCAAGACTGTCCCTAAAAATAGCTGGGCTTTGTAGTGGGCATCTATAGTCTCAGATACTTGGGAGGCTGAGGCAGGAGAATCGCTTGAGCCCAAAAGTTTGAGGTTGCTGTGAGCTATGATGCCATAGTACTCTACCGAGGGCAACAAAATGAAACTCTGTGTCTAAAAAAAAAAAAAAGAAAGAAAGAAATTTATGTATGTTTCTATGTATGTATGTAGAGACAGGGTCTTGCTTTGTAGCCCAGGCTAGAGTACAATGGCATGATCATTGTTCATTGCAGCCTCCAACTTCTGGCCTCAAGTGATCCTCTTGCTTTGGCCTCCCAAAGTTCTAGAATAACAGGTGCGAACCACTGTGATAGCCACAATATTTACAAAAGGACTTAAATGTTGCCAGTCTGGGGTGCAGTGGGGCCTCTACAAGACTCCCATACTTTGGGACCTTTGCCCCTTCTATACCCTTCTCATTCAATACAGAAACAGACTCCAAGTATATCATAAGAGTAAGGCTTCCCTGCTGCCAGGCTAGGAGCTGTTGGAAGCACCTTATGAGTATTTGATTTAATAATACTAATTATTACAGTGGTAACGGGGTATTGTCCCATTATACATGGGCGGAAAGGAGGTAAAGTCACTTGCTCAAAACCACACAGCTAGTCAGTGCAGATGTGGGGCTCCCAATAGGCTGGCTGATTGTCCACGCTCTTGGCCCCTAGCAGCCCAGCCTCTGCCTGGGTCCCAGTCAAGCCAAGGAGAAATGGGAAGAACAAAGCACTCTGGAAATTGTTTAAGATATTGAGGGTTGCCAAGGGGTACAATATATGTATTTATGTTAATTTCTTAAAACCGTGTGTGGAGTGTGGGGAGTCCTCTCTCTGCTTTCCACATTTGCCCCTTTTGTTCTCATGAATTGGAGGTGTGAAAACTGTCCCCATTGGTGACAATCCACCACACACCATTTAAAAGGAAAAAGGAGGCCAGGCGCAATGGGTCATATCTATGATCCCAGCACTCTGGGAGGCCAAGATGGGAGGATTCCTTGAGCACAGAAGTTCAAGCCCAGACTGAGTAAGAGCTAGACCCTGTCTCTACTACAAATAGAAAAATTAGCTGGGCATTGTAGACAGGCATCTATAGTCCCAGCTGCTTGGGAGGCTGAGGCAGGAGGAATGCTTGAATCCAGGAGTTTGAGGTTACTGTGAGCTACCATGGCACTCTAGCTGGGGGCAACAGAGTGAGACTTTTTTTTCGTTCGTTTGTGACAGAGTTTCACTTTGTTGCCCTTGGTAGAGTGCAGTGGTGTCATAGCTTACAGCAACCTCAAACTCTTGGGCTCAAGCAATTCTCTTATCTCAGCCTCCTGAGTAGCTGGGACTACAGGCACCTGCCACAATGCCTGGCAATTTTTAGAGACAGGGTCTCACTCTTGCTCAGGCTGGTCTTGAACCCATGAGCTTAGGCAATCCACCTGCTTTGGACTCCCAGAGTGCTAGTGCCCCGCCTCCCAAAGTGAGCCTCTTTCTCAAAAAAAAAAAAAAAAATGAAATAAAAGTAATTAAAGAAAAAGGGAGAAGGAGCCTCCCCTATTTCCCAGCTCTAGTTCTTGACCTGGAGGCTGGAGGCTTCTCTTCTTCCTTGATGTGACTTTGCCTCTTCCTGTGAATATCACCCCAGGTCTATACCTGCCTGGCACCAAGGATAGGACAATTAATGTTTGATGAACTGGAACATCCCTCACTGCTCATACTACAGAGGAGGGGGCATTGAGATGCTCCTGGGGGAAAGTGCAGACAGGTGTTCCAGACACAAAAAACAGCTAGGCCAAGCCAGGAGGCAGAAGGTTGCATGTATGGAGGGTGGGCCCCACTGTGGAGGGTGTTTCAAAGCAGTTTGTCCCAGGCAGGGGCAGCTTCTGCATCCTTCTGCAGCTGACTCAGGACTTGGAGCCCAGACCAGTCCTCTCTGAGCCCCATTGCCTCAGTTTCCTCATATGTGAGGTAGTGTTGGTAGGAGAGGAGAGAGTAGTAGGTATCTACCTTTCACAGTCAGGCCAATGACTTGTGGGCCTTACATATCCTCGTCTCCTCCTGTTCCTGTTGCATGGCAAGTGTCTGCCCCAACTATGCCCCTGCCAGGCGTGCCCATACCCTGGATCTGACCTTCAACTCTCAGCTTGAGGGGTAACTCCCATGGGCTCCATTTACCCCACCTGATGGGCCTTGTTTGCTCTACCCCGCTTCAAGTTTGTGCTCTTCATTTGCTCAGAAGTGGCCTCTTCCACTTACCAAATCCCAGTCTCTGGCACACAGCTGGTGCCACATTTTTGCACTTGCCAAGGAACAGAGGCAGGTCTGATCTTGATTCTAGCTTTCTGGGCAGGCATGGATGGGCACTAAAGTGGAGCAGGTGCACTTGTTAGGCAGGGCCATGGGGCTGTAGGCAGCTCCAGCCCCTGCTCTTGGCACATAGAAGCCCCAAGAGAAGCCAAGTTGTATGGATCACTGCAGTCCCAGCTACTCAGAAGGCTGAGGCCAGAGGATTGTTTGAGCCCAAGAGTTTGAGATTGCTGTACCACGGCACTCTATCCAGGACAACAGAGTGAGACTATCTAAAAAAAAGAAGAAAAAGCCCCAAGAGATGTTCCAGGAGCTCCTGTAGGAGGATTTGGTGGTGAAGCAAGTTTTCAAGGGGCACAGAGATGGATTTGGGGTTTAGGTTTGATTTTCCTCCTTTCCACATTATTAAGGTTTGTGCCTAAATCAGAACAGGTGAGAAAACAAAAGGAAGGGAGGGATTTGGTTTTACAAAATTCCTGGGGCCTTGGGAGAATCTTCTGCCTCTCTCTTTTTTTTTTTTTTTTTTTAGAGACAGTCTTACTTTGTTGCCCTTAGTAGAGTGGCATGGCATCACAGCTCACAGCAACCTCCAGCTCTTGGGTTTAGTCAGTCATCTTGCCTCAGCCTCCCGAGTAGCTGGGACTATAGGTGCCTGCCACAGTGCCCGGCTATTTTTTGTTTTAGTTCGGCCCGGGCCAGGTTTCAAACCCACCATCCTTGGTACATGGGACGGTGCCCTACTCACTGGGTCACAGGCACTGCCCCTTTCTGCCTTTTTTTTTTTTTTTTGAGACAGAGTCTCAAGCTGTCGCTCTGGGTAGAGTGCTGTGGTATCCCAGCTCACAGCAACCTCCAACTCCTGAGCTGAAGCGATTCTCCTGCCTCTGCCTCCCAAGTAGCTGAGATCACAGGCGCCTGCCACAACGCCCAGCGCGCGCGCGTGCTCTCTCTCTCTATATATATAGATATATATATATGTATATATATATATATATATTTTTTGGTTGCAACCATTGTTGTTTGGTGGACCTGGGCTGGATTCGAACCCACCAGCTCAGGTGTATGTGGCTGGCGCCTTAGCCGCTTGAGCCACAGGTGCTGAGCCTCTGCCTGTCTTTTGAATATAATTTATTTAAAAATTAAATACAGGCTCGGCACCTGTGGCTCAGCGGGCTAAAGCGCCAGCCATGTACACCTGAGCTGGCGGGTTTGAATCCAGCCCGGGCCCACAAACAACAATGATGGCTGCAACCAAAAAATGGCTGGGCATTGTGGCAGCCACCTATAGTCCCAGCTACCTGGGAGGCGGAGACAAGAGACTCACTTGAGCCCAGGAATTGGAGGTTGCTGTGAGCTGTGATGCCACAGCACTCTATCCAGGATAACAGCTTGAGGCTCTGTCTCAAAAAAAAAAAAAATTAAATACAAAGCCAGGCGTGGTGGCTCACACCTATGATCCTAGCACTCTGGAAGGCTAAGGTGGATGGATTGCTTGAGCTCAGGAGTTGGGAGACTAGCCTGAGCAAGAGCCAGACCCCATCTCTAAAAATAGCTAGGTGTTGTGGCAGGTGCCTGTAGTCCCAGCTGCTTAGGAAACTGAGGCAAGAGGATCACTTGAGCCCAAGAGTTTGAGGTTGCTGTGAGCTATAATGCCATGGCATTCTACAAAGGGTGACCAAGTAAAATTCTGTCTCAATGGCTAGGCGCCTGTGGCTCAAGCGGCTAAGGCACCAGCCACAAACACCTGAGCTGGCAGGTTCAAATCCAGCCTGGGCCCGCCAAACAACAACAATGGCTGCAACCAAAAAATAGCCAGGCGTTGTGGTGGTCACCTATAGTCCCAAGTACTTGGGAGGCAGAGGCAGGAGAATCGCTTGAGCCCAGGAGTTTGAGGTTGCTGTGACCTGTGATGCTACAGCACTCTATCCAGGGCAACAGCTTGAGGCTCTGTCTAAAAAAAAAAAAAAAAAAAAAAAAATTATGTCTCAAAAAATTTTTTTTAAATAAACAAATACAATTATTTCTATTCCCTTCATTCCAACCACCCTGATCCTAAAGGGCACAGGTTCAAACATAGAAAAGCCTGAGACATGGTTCAGCACCTGTACTCAAGCGGCTAAGGCACGAGCCACATACATCAGAGCTGGCGGGTTCCAGTCCAGCCCGGGGCCTGCCAAACAACAATGACAACTACAACCAAAAAAATAGCCGACCGTTGTGGCGGGCGCCTATAGGCCCAGGTACTTGGGAGGCTGAGGTAAGAGAATCACTTAAGTCTAGGAGTTGGAGATTGCTGTGAGCTGGTGAGCTGTGATACCAGGGCACTCTACCCAGGGCGATAGCTCAAGGCTCTGTCTCAAAAAAAAAGAAAAAGAAAAACCTGAGATGTGCAAAGGAGAAAATCTCCCAGTGGGGAGGTGATGGGGCAGGTGTGGGGACAGTCCTTGCGGGGCCCAGCTAATGAACCCCATCTCCTACTCTGGGGTGGTGACTTTCTCTGCACTTGTCACCACTCTGAAGATGTTGTGGTGAGCAAAAGCCTGAGTGAGTCAGGGCTTTGTTCCTAGGGGCTCTGGCCTAGGGAGCGGAGGGCTGGTCCTGGCAGTAGAATCTTTATCTCCTGAGAGAGAATGGTTGAGCCAGTAGTTTCCTTAATGCCTTTCATCCAGTTCCTATGTCTGTAAATGCCTCTGAGGTCTGTCTTTAGTCTCTCCTGTTGCTGCCAATTTTAAGTGTTCTTGAATTGTTTGCTCCTAAAGAGGCCTGGGGTGAAGGAAAAGATATGAGGTCCCTGTCTTGGGACTCAGAGGTGTTTAAACAAAGCCCAGACCTGTAGGTGCTTACTCTGTCAGGTTCCCTGGCCTCCTTGGGAGGTCAGGGAGGAAGGGTTATCTCCAAGAAACTAATAGGACTAGACACCCCTGACCCCCACCCCAGATGGCCCAGAGGATCAGTAGGAGATCAGGATGGGGTGCTACTCTATAAATCCCTGGGTGATGAATCCCTGCATTAGAGCTCAGGGATAAACCCCACATGGGAGGGAGATGAAGGGTAGGGGTGAGGGTTTCTCTGGCTCCGGACTTAGCAGGAAGTCTGCCATCAGCTCAGGCCTGTGGAGGACAACAGAGGGACATAGACACTCCCATTTCCCAGATGGAGGTTTGAGGCCCAGGCCCACTCTCTGGTGAAGAAGTATCTCATATAAGTGTCAGGGGTGAGGGTGTCCAAGGCCTCCCTCCTCTCCCCAGGACCTTTTCTAAATTCCCTATTTGAAAAACATCACTCCAGGCACAGTGGCTAACTCCTGTAATCCTAGCACTCTGTGGGCTGAGGCAGGTAGATTGCTTCAACTCAGGAGCTCAAGACTAGCCTAAGCAAGAGTGAGACCTCATCTCTATAAAAATAGGAAAAAAAAATCTGTGGCAGACACCTGTAGTCCCAGCTACTTGGGAGGCTGAGGCAGGAGGCTCACTTGAGCCTAAGAGTTTGAGGTTGCTGTGAGCTATGATGATGCCACAGCATTCTAGCCTGGGCAACAAAGTAAGACTCTTATCTCCAAATAAAGAGAGGCTAAAAAAGTAAAACTCCAACTGGGCTGGCCTTGAAAGAGAAGAGCCCACTGCATCTCAGGCCCTTTGTACTTGACACTCTCTCTGCAGCATGGCTCAGGTGCCCCCTGGTTGCTTTGAAGTATCTGGTCCATCTGCTCTGGTATGGATGGGCTGGAAGCTTCAAGGGGACTGTGTCTGTCTGGTCTTCTTTGCCCCAGGTGCCTGCATGCCTCTCAGTCTAGTCAGTGCCCAGCCTGCCTTGGGATCGCCAGGAGCCTGGGCTGTCCCCCACTGGAGTCTCCCTTTCTTAATCCCTGACACCTGCCACACATACTGACTCCACATCAGGGACTCAGGCTCCTAATCCTCCATCCTGCAGCTCACTCTTAATCGTCTGACCTCAGGCCCCTAATCCCCTCATGGATTTTCCCCATCTCTAATTCCTGGACAGCCTTCCTGTCGAATCTTGAATCCTATGGGGAAAGGCCCAGGTGCCCCTGATCTCGGCCTCCTAGGACACCTCTATTCCACAGGTGCTAAGGACTCCCCCCAGGGTAGACCCTCCCCACCATGTATGGGACCAAGGGAGAAGACCCTCTCCACAGGGAAAAGAATGCCCACCACCTCAGCTCAATGGATCTCGGTTTCCCCATCTGTCACCCAAATGGATCAGAGGCCTTGCCCCAGCCCAACCAACCCACTCCAACTGGCTCTAGAAAGATAGGGTCACTCCCAGCATGGGAATTCTGAAAGGAGGGGTCCTGAGCTGGGGACACGAGAGTGGGCCTGGGCTCCTGGGCTTCCGTCTGCAGTCTGCCTGTCTGAGTTACAGTTCACTCTATCACTTGCTGCTGGAGGAGCCTCAGTTTCCCTGTCTGAGCTAAGAGAGAATGGCTGGACAGCTGCCAGAGGAGGGACTGCGTTCTCAGGGCTCGGTTTCCCTCTCTGCCTGCTAAGGACTGGAGTAGAGCTAAGGAGCAGTAGAAGTGGGGTCCTCCTTGGGGCCTCATTGCTATTTGTTTCAGACTATTTTTTATAATATAGGATTTCATTATATTCATTAAAGTTCTTGCTGTAACCCCCCCAACCCCCTTAACAGACAAGTGGCTTGTCCCTGGTTAGCACTGGGAAGCAGTGGGTAGCTGCAACCTGCTTATGCCGGCAGGTCTCTGCAAGGGCCAATGGGGTACTGAGAATCAGAGAGGGAAAGTGGCTAGGCCCAGGTTGCATGGTGTTTAAGGCCCATTGAGGAGATCCCAACACAGTGAGGGTGGCAGAGGACAGGCTCTAGGGGCCAGTGGGCCTGGGTCTGTTCTTGAACCCCCACTTCCTGGCTGGGAAACCTTCCTGATCTGTTAGTGAGGAGGTGTGATACCTGCTCTCACCCCACCCCGCCCCACGAACAGACGAGTCACTTGTAAATAAGGCCATAGTGTCATGTACCCTTTAGACTGTTTTTAGATCCCCCAGTGGTTTCTAGTTCCACGTCCCAGAGGTTTTTGAGCCCTCTTGGTAGTTTCTGAAGTCTCGCTGGGTGTTTCTAAGCAACTCCCTGGCCTTTTCAATTGGTCCCTCCCATTCATTTTGTGCCAAGGTTTGTGCCCCGAAGGTGGGGGACAATCTCAGACCAGATAGGGTAAACTAGGACTCAGAGTTGTGGTTCTGGGGGCTAGACGGGGTGAGTGGGCAGGTGGGGGCCCCTCAATCCCATAGGGTGCCAAGGCTCTGGGGGTCTTGATGAGCAGATACCCCAAATCAGGGGTATGAATATTAATACTGTGTCTAGATTCAGGCAAAGGAAGGTTTTGTTGTTTTTTTTTTTGTAGAGACAGAGTCTCACTTTATCACCCTTGGTAGAGTGCCGTGGCATCACACTGCTCACAGCAACCTCTAGCTCTTGGGCTCAAGCGATTCTCTTGCCTCAGCCTCCCGAGTAGCTGGGACTACAGGCGCCCGCCACAACGCCCGGCTATTTTTTTGTTTTGCAGTTCGGC
>CAUYON010097329.1:0-11057 GCA_963573935.1 Arctocebus calabarensis | reverse complement strand
GGGTAAGATCCATGCCATGGAAGTTAGTCAGGCAGTTTTTGCCCTGAACATCTTTAGTTATCAGCTTGAATTTTCTAAATGCAACTTCATCATTCTGCAGATCAGCAAGATTGACTTCAAACACACGACCTTTGAGGCCATCAGATGCAATTTTGGTTCCTTGAGTCCTGGTGACTAATGTTTTCCCAATATTTCTTATATTGAACATAGCAGGTGCCTTCACATCATACCAATCTTTCTAAGAAAATGGATCACCCACTTTCTTCTTGGCTCCCTTTTTGCCACCTTTTGTAAGGCACTTGTTCTTGCCAACCGCCATGGTGGTGCTCAAAATTAAATACTTTAAGGACATTCACATGTTGAAGAAATTTGCCATAACTAAACCAGCTCTCCAGGATATTCTCAGACCTATCCTCCATACTGATCAGAATAATCCTCCACACAAAAGTAAACTCACTCAGAAACTTTCATTCGAATTCCAACTTCCACAATAGCTAAAAGATCAAAAATGCCCACTGGACTTTCAAAAGGCTTATCATTATTCTCAATTAATGTGAATGTTTAAATTCACCTCTAAAGAGGCACAGGCTGGCTGACTGGATACAAAAAATGTTTTGAGTTAATTTTTTGTGTAGGTATGAAGGAATCAACTTCATTCTTTTGCACATGGACATCCAGTTATCCCAAACTACGTGTGGTAAAGACTATTCTTACTTCCATTGAATTGTGATGGTGTCCCCGAGACCCATCCTTAGAGCTTCCTACACATCTGTTAGGCCAGCTGTAGGGAAAGGCACACAATTTTTAGAAGTCAGACAGGATTCAAAAAAAGTGGAGAAGCCACCACATTAGTTTTTAAGTTGAGCCTCAGTTAAATCCTTGTTGTTATTCTGCATTTGTTACCTATTGCTGTGTAATAGTTATCCCCAAACTCAGCGGCCTAAAACAGAACTTTCTAGAGGTCATGTTTTGGAAGTCTTACCTTGTAGTTCTGGCTTAGAGTATCTCATGAAATGAAGATGTCAGTTGGGGCCACGTCAGATCAAGGCTTGCTGAGGGATGGAGCACCTGCCAGTCTGAGGTGGGGCTCAGCTGTCTGCGGGGGAAGCCTCAGTGCCTTGCTCCAGGGCCCTCTCCCTAGAGCTCCTTAAAGTATCCTCATGATAACAGCTAGCTCCCCAGAACTCATGACCTAGAAGAGAGTAAGGAGGAGCTGAGCGCCCTCATGACCTCTCAGCCTTTACACCTCGTCTCTTCTGCCTTATTCTTTCCATTAGATTGACCACAAGTTCATCCCAAGGTGTAGAAGGATTAGGCACCACGTTTGAAAAAACTATCAAAGAATTTTGGACATATTTTAAACCACCACATATTCTTGTTGATTTTATTTTTAATTATTATTTTTTTTATTAAGTCAAATACACATAGATCATGAATACATTTGTGCATGTGTGGGGTACGATATGTTGATTTTTTTTATACAATCTGATGTGGTTATATCAAACCAATCAACATAGCTTTTGCCTCATTCACTTGATTATTGTGTTAAGAATTTATGTTCTACACTTGGCAGATTTGACATGTACCCTTGCAATATGCTCCATAGGTGTGGTCCCACCTTTTACCCTCCCTCTGTCAAACCTGCTGTCTCCTCTCCCTTCCCACTCTGTTTCTCTCCTTTATCCTGGGCTATAGTTGTGTTCTCTCTTTCATAACAAAGTGTGAGTAAAT
The DNA here is from genome assembly GCA_963573935.1 of Arctocebus calabarensis. Taxonomy (NCBI): domain Eukaryota; kingdom Metazoa; phylum Chordata; class Mammalia; order Primates; family Lorisidae; genus Arctocebus; species Arctocebus calabarensis. The sequence continues at coordinate 9,326 of CAUYON010097329.1, read as the reverse complement.
ATAAGTAGGTTTCATAGAAGTACTGAGTACATTGGATACCTTTTCTCCATTCTTCAAATACTTTACGTTTCTTGTCACTTTTATTTAAAGTCTAATTCTAAACAGCTGATGTTCCTACTAGAATATCATTATTACTAGATGCCCACTTATTAATAAAATAATCTCTAAATCATTTATTCCCTCCCTGTTTTTCCTTCTGTCTCTTCTACCCCTATGTTTCCAGTAAACCAGACTTACTGTATTTTAGCATCAAAACAAAGCAGAAGGGTATATTCTTATAGTATATATTAGAAATGTAACATCAGCAACTATGGTAGAGAAATAATATGATTTCTAAATTAAAGTAAGTGTCAGAACGATTCCTGTTCTTCTGTCTTCCTAGATTGTCACGGTTTTTAGTCCTAGGAAGGCGCCCTCAGGTCGTTATTTGCGAGGCTGTCTCTGATTACTTAGGGACCTTCCATGCTAGCTGAGCAGTGTTTCAACTACTTCTAACTTCAGAGACATTTTTAAGATAGCCGTTATCTTTGTAGCAAGATCATATGGACCCTTTTTAATATTTCATTTTATAATCATGTTTCCTCCTGCAAACTCTTTCTAGGTAATGATTTTCATGACTTTGGACCTGGCCTCTAGTGGGACGCTGTGGGAGGATGAACACAGAAGAGCTGGAGTTACTGAGTGACTCCAAGTATCGCAACTACGTGGCCGCTGTGGACAAAGCCCTCAAGAACTTCGAGTACTCGAGCGAATGGGCAGATCTGATCTCAGCACTGGGGAAACTGAACAAGGTGCGTCTGTCTAGTCCGGCTCATACGGGGAGTGAACAGCAGAGATCTGTGCAGACTTTAGAAACCTGACTGTAGTTTACTTTTGGTGATACTATTTTACTTCAGGAGTCCCAAGTCTATATGGGCAGGCATATTGTTAAGGCTATGGGAGTTCTAATTTCAAAGAAACCGACAATGCTTTAAAAATAGCATTATCACCATTATTATTACCTATAAAAACACAAGACTAGGAAGCAGATTTGCTAACCATGATGGCTACTGAGTTTCAGTAATTGAGCATCAGATAATGGTTTTGGAGTTCCTGGCAGCAAAATGAAAAACTGCCGATGGAAAGCAGTGGCATGTCCTTTCCAAATGGCATATAGCAGCAAAGAAGCATTTCATATCCAGGCACATGTGAGTTACAATTCAGCACTTTTATAAAGGCAGCTCTATGTATGAGTGGTCACTTAGGGCTTAAAATGTGGCTTGACAGTATTCCTGACAGGCTGTCTTTCATCCACAGTTACTGCGATGGTGTCACTGATTAACTTATAGCTTGTCCTGTTTTGACCCTGTGTTTTTGTTTTTGTTTTTTGTGAGACAGAGTCTCACTATTGTCGCCCTGGGTAGAGCGCTGTGGCATCACAGCTAATAGCAACCTCAGTCACTCCAAACTCTAGGACTTAAGTGATTCCCTTGCCTCAGCCTCCCCAGTAGCAGGGACTACAGGCGCCTGCTACAAAGCCCAGCTATTTTTTGGTTATAGTTTGTTGTTGTTTGGCAGGCCCAAGCTGGGTTTGAACCCACAGCTCCGGTATATGTGGCTGGCGACCTAGCTGCTGGAGCCTTTCTTTGTTTCTTTGTAATATAAATCAGATATCTTTCATTTCATACCTATCGTTTTTGGGTTTCTTAAATTCTTGAATAGGAGCACCTCTAAACACTAAGGGGATTAGATAAGAAAGGGGTGTTCTTCCAAAAACTATGTTAACATCAAATAGCTTAACATATAATTATCAGAAGAGAAATTTGTCTTGAAATACATATCAAAGTATGTGGGAAAAAAAATCACAAACTGTTTTTCCTCAGCTCTCACATGATGACAACACAGAAGACTTCCTGCCCCCAAAATCTGTACTTGTGGTTTTTCCCCATTAGCAAGCGAGCCGCTCTCCAGCAGACACCAGCTGGGTGTCCTGCAGCTCAGCCCTCACACTGCCCACCTGGAGAGCAGGTCAGATCCGACAGGTCCAGGGTCAGTCCCACAACACTGCCTCCCTCTTCCAACGCCAAGCATAAGCCCCAGGTTGTTTTCTCTGTGCTTCTGCCCAACTGGATATAAGTCGGGGTTCCCATGCCCCCCTCCTTAGGTTTGCTTAATCGGCTAGAGCGTCTCACAGAACTCAGAAAAACACTCATGTTTACTGGCTTGTTATAAAGGATGTTACAAAGGATACAAATAAAGAGAGCATAGAGCAAGGCACAGGGGACAGGTGAGCACTTTACGCCCTCGCAGCCTGCCACCCTCCAAGGGCCTCCAGGCACTTGCCATCCTAGAAGCTCCAAATGTGTCTCCTTGGGCCTTGGGAGACTTAGTGAGCTGGTGTAATTGAAGCAATGGCAGCTGTATAGAAATGTGATCAGACAGAAAGGGCATTGTCTATACTATGTGGAAAGAGTCAGCAAGGCCTATCTGTTCACATTCTTCTTGGCCGGGGTGTACAGCGTTCCTTCCTCCCCCCTCCTAAAATGGGGGTCTTATGATTTGTGATCAAACAAGATAGGTATGAGAATTTCTGTATAGCCAGCTCCAGGACAGAAAGGCAGGAAGATTCCTGCCTTGGGGAGGAAAAGGAGCAGGTGAGGAGAGGGGAGAAGGTCAGCGAGAGACTATTTTCAAGGCTGCTGCTGAAGCCCAAAGTGCCCGACATATATCAAGAGGCTGTAATAAGGGCTATGGGAGTTATGAGCCAGGACCTGTGGACAAAAGTCAGTGTGTAGATCACAGTGTTACAGCTGGACACTGGTGTCAACCTGATGTCCACTACAGAAAATCACCTTGATATCTTGAAAAGAAATGCTTTCATCTTCAGCGTGCCAAGGGTTTGTCTTAACATTAGATGCACGAGTCCTTCTAATGTGCTGTCTTCTAACAGTTTTCATTTGAAGTTAGAAAAATTCTTGATTTCTGTACAACATCCATAAGAAATTGCATCCAAAAGTTTGAGTCTGCTTACCAGTACTTAGGTTCTTTCTTTTTCTGTAGAGTTCTGAAGAATCTCTTTCTGAAGACTTACCGGGAACCATTTTTAAAGGCAATTCATCAAATATGGAAATTAGTTGCCTAATTAAGTACATAATTAGTTTTCATAGATTAATATTCATGAAAACAGATTTCACTGTATCTAGCTAACACAAAGTAGAATACCCAAATCTTTGATAATACATACCTAAAATCGTGGTAAAACACAGCCAGGATTGTACAGTATGTGTGTGTTCATTGAATGCAGTCTAAATACGTGTTTTAGAATAAATTTAATGACTAGGAGGCCCAGTGCTGACTTTTCTGCTGTGCTGCCTCAGTGCTTGCTTTCTTAAAATAAAGGGCTTATGTATCTTTTGACTAAATTCCACTTGTAGCATGTAGACTCTTCATTCCGAGTCTTCATTCTATGATATCCTACTGATGTTTTACTGTAATGCTGTCTTCTAGGTTCAAGCTAAAGGACTACATTTATAAGATCTTTTGGTGACTTAAATAATCTCCTTTGGATGGTTTGTAAGGTAGAATCTCGTAGAAATCCTTGCCTGACCGTTATCTCTAAAGAAATGTTATGATTAAATAAATAAAGCAAAATGACTTTTGTCCAGTTGGGAAATTTAAGTTTGTGAAAACAAATGGGCAATTATAACCCCATAGATTTTCTTATAAGTATTAGAATTACTTGCTACAATGTGATAGCGCAGAGAAGTGATTGTCCCTCTTCTAACTACTAAACACATGATGAGGCCGGATTTTCTTTATGTATTTCAAACAAAGCATCAAAGATAGATTGAAGACTGACTTGTGACCTTTCAACTATCTCCTCTCATATTAAATATTTGGGAAAAATCTAAAATGATGCCTCTTCTCATAAATTTGTTTTGGAAAATATTATCGCTAAAAATATCTTATTTTTGTTAACATGTAATGAGTTTATTTTTAATCAAATTCATAAATATTCTTAATTTCTTCAGTTTTAATTTTACATATGACAATCTAGGTATACATAAGTGACAAAACAAAGATGAGCAGTGATAACTTTTGATAATACTGTGCTAGAAAATGGAAATAAGATAAAGTATAATATTTTTGTTTTTCTCAGCTTATTAAAATGTTTTCTTTAAGGTTTTACAAAATAATGCGAAGTACCAGGTAGTGCCCAAGAAGCTAACCATAGGCAAACGCCTGGCTCAGTGCCTGCACCCGGCACTGCCGGGCGGGGTCCACCGGAAGGCACTGGAAACCTATGAGATTATCTTCAAAATCATTGGACCTAAGCGACTTGCCAAAGATCTTTTTTTATATAGGTAAGAATAATTTTATTATTAATTTACACATAACATAAACATGTCACTAAGCTATTTTATGCTTTCTGCACTAAAATCTAAAAAATTAAAAATTTCTTAATGATTAGATATTTTCAGATAGAAATCTTAAATATTTGTTATTCAGAAAAATGAAGAGCTTTCCTTAACATATTCTTTTTATTTAGAAGTCATTTATTAAAAGTTTTCATTTGAGATTGTTGACACTATAGTATATTCTATCTTGTTAAACTTGAACACTCATCTGAGATTACAATACCTCGATTTCTCAGCGCATTTCAGTATTGTTGACCATGCTCTACCTGAAATAGTCTATCCCTTGGCTTTTGTTATACCACATTTTCTTGTTTATTCTTTTTTAATCTTCCTTCACCAGCTTTTCCTCTTTTACCTGAACTTTACATATGGAGTTTCTTAGGTCTCACTGAGTTCTATATTTTCTTATGGTTTCACTTAATAGTCTCTCCTTGAGCAAGTTATCCACACCCATAATTTATCTTACAAAAAAATGTTTGTATATGTTTAAGATATACAACATAATATTGTGAGCTAAGTAACGGTAGTAAAACAATTACTTTGGTGAAGCAAATGAACATATCCCCCACCTCAAGTAGTTACCCATTGTGTGTGTGTGGGGGGGGGGCAAGAGCAGCAAAGTCTACCCATTTAGCAAAAATCCCAAATAACAATCCAGTGTATTATCATCCTCGTGTTGTGCGTTAGAGCTCTGGATTTGCTCATCCTGTGCATCTCAGGCAGCAGCCTCCATCTCTCCGTCCCCACTGCCCTGTTGAGCATGGTTTTATCTTTGAGTGCTGACTCCAGTGTGGTACCTGCAGGGCCAGCTTCAGCTGTGAGCTCCTCATACTTGAACTTCTGTGCAGTGGAGCTTCAGAGTCAGCTGATGCCCCACTATTCATAGCTGAACTGACTCTCTTTTGTAAACCTGGCCTTGCTGCAATGCCCTAGGGAGCTCAGTGAGTGTGTCACCAGTTCCATCAGTTATTTTGAAATGGGAATTAGAGAGAAAGACACATGTTTTGGTGGTGAGAAGAAGGATAGATCCTGGTTTGGAACTGCGAAATATGAGGACTTTGTGAAACAAGGAGGTGGCTTTCAAGTTTATAAGTATGAAACTCAAGCCAAAGGACTGGATCTATTTAATGGATGTAGAAGTCATCGGTGTACAGCAGCGGTTCTCAACCTTCCTAATGCTGCAATGTATTTTCATTGTTAAAAAGGGGTCACGACCCACAGGTTGAGAACCACTGGTTTACAGGCATCGTTGTAAGTCAATCCATGTAACTTACTCTTTCCTCAAATAGTAGAGATCCATATATACATATAATTGCATATGAATTAATATTTTGTAGTTACTTTGTTTCTCTTCACCTTTTGCTTTTATTTTTAAAAACAGTTCTGGATTATTTCCTCTTCTTGCAAATGCTGCCATGTCTGTGAAACCAACCCTGCTCAGTCTGTACGAGATGTATTACCTGCCTCTGGGCAGAACCCTAAAGCCTGGTCTGCAGGGGCTGCTCACTGGCATTCTCCCTGGCTTGGAAGAAGGATCAGAGTATTACGAGAGGTAAGGTGGCCTTGGGGCAGTGCTGGAACCAAAGTCAAAGATTTGTCAGCAAGCATCCTTAGAGAAAATATGTCTTAGCACCATAAAAATGAATTATTCTAGATGTACCAATATATGAGCTGAAGAATTCTATAGTAATAAAAAATTATTATGTTGTATCTAGTCTATGGTTAAGAACACAGACCTCAGAGATGGGTCAGCGGGGTTCCAGGCCTGTCTCTGCACACACTGTGAGCTTCAGAAAGTTCTTCCATTGTTTGTGAGCTGCATTCAGTGTGCTTACCTATAAATCAAGCATCGTACCCATCTCACTGTGCTATTGTAATAATGAGATCCCTTAGTCCAGTGCCTAGCACATGTTCGTCACTCAAAATATTGACCCACAATTTAAAATAATACAACAGAAAGGAAATTTAGGATAATAAAAACAGTGGGAAATTGGTCCATGTGCCAATAACTTTTAACTTGCTAACAGGGGAAAATGGCCAAGTCCCAAGTATGGTGCTATTGATCTATCTTTTAACTTTGCAAAGAAAATTATTTGGTCTGTTTTGGAGCCTATTATTAGTTCTTTGGGAGTTAATAGTTATAGATAATATTGGCATTAATGATGGAATTAAGTGTCTTTTATATCTCATTACGAATAGTCTTACCAAAAAAAGACATTGTAAGTTAAGGTAGCAGAAATAAAAATGGCACTCGTGATGAGCAGACCGAAGGACTTAGATTTGTTTGTTCCCACACACTGACTAGTTACTCTGTTTTAGCTGTTTTATAGCTGTTCCTATAGCTCTGTTTTATAGCTATTCCTATAATGCTATGAGAATCTAATCCTGAATATATTCGATTACCCTATGAGCTACTTTGGAAAAACTAATTTTGCCCTGAAAGCTTATCATTTGCTTTTATTAATTTTATATTTTTACTTATTTGTGTACAATTTCAGAAATATATGAATTTTGGAAAGGTGTGGTGGCTCACGGCTGTAATCCCAGCACTTGGGAGGCCAAGGCAGGTGGATCACCTGAGCTCACAGGTTGGAGACCAGCCTGAGCCCCAGGGCAAGACCCCCATCTCTAAAAATAGCCAGGTGTTGTGCAGGCACCTGTAGTCCCAGCTACTCAGGAGGCTGGGACAAGAGAATCACTAGAGCCCAAGAGTGTGAGGTTGCTGTGAGCTGTGACACGACAGCACTCTACGGGGGGTGACAAAATGAGACTCTGTCTCAAAAAAAAAAAATGTATATATGAATTATTTCATTTAATACAAATTATTTCATTTAACTCATAAATCAGTTGCTATATCATTTAAGTTGCTATATTTTATTAAGAGAAACATGGGATCAAGACTACATATAGGTCGACTAGTTAAAATTAAGAATTTAACATAGAAATTGAATAATGATTTTATGACTGGTATCCCCATGACCTATGTTTTGCGAGTTCGTCATAAATTCCATTAAATGATTTGTAAGTGTGTTGTTCTTTTAAGGCATATATAAATTGAAGCCAGAAGAAATCACAGTCTTATTAAATCACATGGTAAATAGCAGAACTCATCAAATTCTCTTTAATCCACTTCTACTGTGCTATCATGTAATAGGCTTTGATGAACTGTATTATTTACCTTACATTAAAAATAAATCAAAAATAATTTTTAAATATATTTCTTGTTAAAGCAGTAATGTTTCCTTGATTTTATCAGAGATCTAGTTTTTTAAAGTTGTGAATTATGTAGTGTGTGATTTCAAAAAGAAAGAAAACATTTGGAAATATCTAAGATTTTGTAGAAAATCAACAGAAGATATGTAGGACTACTATTAAATAAAACGTAGATCGTGTTTTATTGCTTAGAACAGTTACCAGCCCAGTGGTGGGTGGGTGTCCTGGTGCTGGTGGCAGTGTCTCCTTGTACAGAGGACGGGACTGAAGGGAAGAAGCCTCTGTGGCTTCTCCACACGCGGCTGGGGATGGAGGAGCCAAGACTCACCGGCTTCTCCCCTGGAGTACACGCTTCCTCCAGCCTGTCACACTTGCTTCTAGGGTACAGGAAGCTTTCATACGTTTTTGGAAAAGAATAATGATTTATTTTTTTAAATGTGAACCTAAATATTTCCCTTCTGAAACCACTTTGCCTTGTGCCTCAGAACAAACACCTTGTTGGAAAAGGTGGCCGCCGCAGTGGACCAGTCGGCCTTCTACAGCGCCCTGTGGGGCAGCCTCCTTACCAGCCCTGCCGTGCGCTTGCCTGGGATCACGTATGTCCTTGCACATTTGAACAGGAAGCTTTCTATGGAAGACCAGCTGTATATAATCGGGAGTGACATTGAGCTAATGGTAGGTCCAGAAATACGGTGGCTGGTTTCACAGACCTCTCCTTAGAGGCAGGCGCTAGTCCAGACAGACCGGGTGCGAACACAGCTCCTGTTTTCACACAGCTTATTTCTCATCAAGGAACATTAAAGGCCTGAATAATAATTACTGTTTTAAAAACTTAATTCTTTACATGAAAAAGAATGTTATCTGTATCCGTCATTTATCTTCACTATCTGTTATTCATGGTTGCTCAGATCCACACCACAGCCACGTGTGTTGTGTTACTTCATGGTGGGACTTCATGGTCACAGCTTTCCTTATAAGAAAGATGGATTTTAGGTAAATTGGTAAAGCCAGATTTGAGATTTGTGAGAGAATATAGTATTAAAACAGTGAAAGATAGTAGGGAAAAAATCATATGGCTTGCTTTCATTGATATAATACTTTGTTTTTAATTTCAAGATTATGAAGAGAGGGAAACCTTTGTTCTCTATAGAGTACTATACTCTTAAAATGAGCAAGGTGTAAAAAAACAAATTCTTAAGGGTCATCACAAAGTTAAAAGAAAACTTTTTTAATTCTTTATTTTCCCACATAAGTATGACATTACTGATACTGGATTCTAGTTACATTTGTTATAACTGAGGTGCACTGAAACTAACCCTGTGGCCTTGTGCGGATGTATGGATGTGGACGTGCAGTCGGGTGTCACCACCACAGTCAGGCACAGAAGGTGCCATGGCCCCAGAGCGCTCTGTGCCCTGTGGCCCCTCTCCTCCTCCCCGGGTGTTTCTGTCTGTGCAGTTTTGCTTTTTCAAGACTGTTAGTAAGTGGAAGCACATTCTGTAGCCTCCAGTCTGGGGTTTGAGCTCCGCCCACGCTCCTGTGAGTGTCAGCAGCTTGTCGCTTTATACTGCCTCGTAGCATTTTTTTTTTTAATAATTTTATTGAATCATAATTATGTACATTGGTGCAATCACAGGGCACGATTCATATACATTCAGAAATATTTTGATCATACTGTTACAGATATCCTTCATGGCATTTCCTTGATCACTATAT
>CAUYON010097326.1:0-12705 GCA_963573935.1 Arctocebus calabarensis | reverse complement strand
TAATCCTCTATATTTTTTTATTTTTATTTTTACATATACATGTGTTTATTAGGTTTCCACTTTTTGCCTTCACAGAATTTAAAAGGCTTAAAATTTAATAACAATAACAATGTTTAAGATAAGGACTAGAAACAAAAACCTCGTAAAGGATGAATGAAAATAAATACATTCAGCAAAGAAATCAGATGATTACTGCATTGAAATATTAAACAATGTTAATAATAATAATGCAAAGAAAGTAACATTCACATTGTCAAATAAGAGTATGTCTATTATAGAATGCTTTGACTCTGAGGCTCAGTATGGAATCATCAGTTAACTTCTTATTTTTTTTTCCAAAGTCTCAAAAATAGACAACTAATATTATATAAATAAAAGTAAAAGATAATTTAAAAAAAAGAGATCATTCCAAATCTTATAGAGAATAGAAAAAGAAGAAATATTTCAAAATCACTCTACTTAATCTGGATACACCTGATATTAAAACTGGAGAAAATATACTTTTATAAAGGGAAATTACAGACATATTTCACTTATAAATGGGGATGTAATATCCTAAACAACATATTAACAAGTTGAATTAAAAATCAATGTTTAAGTAATGTACTTTGGTCAAAATTGAATCCAATGTATGTGAGAATTAGTCACTATTTTCTTTTCTTTTTGGTTTTCTTTCCTTCACCTTCTCCCTCCTACTCTCTCTGTCTGCTTTCTCCTTCCCCCATACCCCACTATGTCATTAATTGTCCTCATATCAAAGTTGAATACATAGAATTCATGCTTCTTCATTCCTGTGATGTTTCACTAAGAGTAATATGTTCCACCTCCATCCAAGTTAGTACAAATGCTGCAAAATCTCCATTTTTGATGACTGAGTAATATTCCATGGTACACATATACCATAGCTTACCAATCTATTCCTGGGTTGAAGGACATTTAGGCTGTTTCCACATTTTAGTGATTATAAATTGGGCTGCAATAAACGTGTCTTATATAAGGCACTTTTTAAAATAAAAAGCCACTTGTAAAAAAGTTTATTTTTTCTTCTGGGTAGATGCCCAGTAATGGGATTGCAGGATCAAACAGGAGGTCTAGGTTGAGTTCTTTGAGGTTTCTCCATACTTCCTTCCAAAAAGGTTGTATTAGTTTGCAGTCCACCAGCAGTGTAAAAGTGTTCCTTTCTCTCTACATCCGTGCCAGCATCTGCAATTTTGAGATTTTGTGATTTAGGCAATTCTAGTTGGAGTTAGATGATATCTCAGGGTGGTTTTAATTTGCATTTCTCTAATAATTAGGGATGATGAGCATTTTTTCATGTGTTTACTGGCCATTCGTCTGTTGACTTTAGAGAAGATTCTATCTCTCTTCCCCATTGATGTATGGGATTGTTGGTTTTTTTCTTGTACATTAATTGAAGTTCTCTATAGTTCCTGGTTATTAAACTTTTGTCTGATTCAAAATATGCAAATATCCTTTCCCGTTGGGTAAGTTGTCTATTTGCTTTGGTTGTTGTCTCCTTGTCTGTACAGAAGGTTTTCAGTTTAATTAAGTCCCATTTGTTTATTGTTGCAGTTGTTGCTATTCCCATGGCAGTCTTCCTCATAAAGTCTTTCCCCAGGCCAATATCTTGCAGTGTTTTTCCAATTCTTTCTTTGAGGATTTTTATCATTTCATGCCTTAGATTTAAGTCCTTCATCCATCTTGAATCAATTTTTGTGAGTGGATAAAGGTGCACATCTAGTTTCAGTCTTTTATATGTGAATATCCAATTCTCCCAGCACCATTTATTGAATAGGGGATCTTTCCCCTAGTGAACTCTGTGGTTTAGTTTATCAAAGATTAGGTGGCTATAAATTGTTGGTTTCATTTCCAGATTTTCTATATGTTTCCAAGTATCTATGTCTCTATTTTTGTGCCAGTACTATGGCCTTGTAAGCCAGTTAATCTTGTAATTTTTTTAATTGAAACATCATATCTTTCTATTTCTTCTTTATTCTGTTTTGGCAGATTGTATGTATGTAAGAATGTATTCATTTCTACTGGGTTGTTCAGCAGATTGGCATGTAATTGTTTGTTATAGCCCCTTATTATTACTTTTATTTCTGAGGGATCTGTTATAATGTCTCCTCTTTTATTTTTATCTCTGATTTTATTTGAATCATTTCTTTTTTTTTTTTTTGACCTGGCTAAGAGTTTGTTATATTTTTATCTTTTGAAAAAGCCAACTCAGCTTTGTTATTTTTTAACTCTCTTTTTTAGCCCTTATCTAATCTTTACTATTCACTTTTTTATGTTTACTTAGGGTTTTACTCTTATTCTTGCCCTAGTTCTTTAAGGCTAAAGCTAGTTTGTTTATTTGAGACCTTTCTTCTTTTTAAAGGTAGGTGTTTGATGCTGTGACCCTTTTTCTTTGTGCTGCTCTGGAGTATTGTGGATTTGTTTCATTTGTCTCAAGATACCTCTTAAATTCCTTTTGCTTTCCTGTTTGAAACAAGTACCTTGTTTAGTTTTTATGTAATTGTGATACCAAAAGTGTGTGATCCTTTTAAAGTGATATTGAATTCTGCTGGTATTTTATTGAGGATTTTTACACCTGTTTATTAGGGATATGGGTTTATAGTTTTTCTTTTCTTGTGGGGCTTTGTTGGGCTTTGGTTTCAAGATGATGCTGATATTAAAAAACAACAAAAAATTGAAACTTTGTCCTCTTATAAATGTAATATAAAGTAGCCCAATTAATAGGAGCAGAAAATAGAATGGTAGCTGCCAAAACTTAGGGGGATGGAGGAAAAAGAGAGATAATGGTCAAGAAGTATAAAGTTTCAGTTATACAGATAGGTATTGTTCAGCACCAGGACTATGGTTAATAATACAGTATTTTGGAATTTGCAAAGAGAGTAAGTCTTAAGTGTTCTCATGACACACAGACACACACACACACACACAAACGGAGCTAGTAACCAAGATGATGGTTTGTTAATGATCTAGATTGTGAATATTACTTCATAATGTATACATGTATCAAATAATCAAGTGTACATTTTGAAAATATATAATTTTAAATAGTCAATTGTACATTGCAATGGGGAGTTATGGTTTAAAATGCTAGGCTCCAGGGAATGAGAGATCTGGGAAAAAGCCAAGCTTCACTTCTGGCCCCAAGTCTTAAAAACAATACTTATTAGACACAGCACACTGCCTCAGCCCTACATCTATGTTAGCAGTGATAAGGGTAAGACAAGACAGAAGTTCAGCAAACAGAATGTGTTAAGAGATCAATCATGTCTTTGTTTTTTAATCTTCACTCTCTCTTTAAAGCTTGCTACTGTGCTGTTTTTCTCATGTCTGAGATTTCAATAAATGCCTGTGAGGAGTGTGGGGAGGGGCTGCACCCTTGTCTCTCTGTGTGCAGGGTTTGGGGTGTTGGCCTCCTGGGGTCCCTCAGGTCAATGCAAAATGGACATAATAGGCATTATTAATTTGCATCAAGTTGCATAATAATTTAAAAGTAGCTAGGACACCATTGCAAAGGAAGAGCTACGAGTGGAAAATAACTTTTACAATGTGTTAAACATGCTTAAAAGCCTCTATAATTAAAACTTGTACTACTGGCACATGACTAGAGAGATAAGTCCAGAAACAAATACAAGTACATAAGCAAATATTGTCTATGATAAAGGAATATTTCAAATCGCTGAGGGAAAAAAATGAGTTTTTATGTAAATGATGTTAGGAAAAATGGATAAGTATTTTGAAAAGTAAAATGAGATCATTGCCTCAAAATATACACAGAATGAGTTCCAAAATAAATGAGAGTTCTAATAATAAAATGTAACACTGTCCAGGTACCAGAAATAAATGAGTGAGTTCCTACACAATAGGAGTGTAGGGGAAGTCTTCCTAACTATATACCAAAATACATTTCAAAAAGAATATACTTTAGATTTTATAAACACTTATGTTTATAAATATTTGACATATTTACATGTGCATATATAAATATTTATATAAAAACTTATGTAAATAGTTTTAATAAGTATATTCAATGAAATTTACATGAGGAAAAAAGCACATCATAAGGAAAACTAGAAGGCAAGTGACAAACTAGAAGAAAATATTAGCAAGATAGCACATATACAGAATTAATATAGCCAATATATGGAGAAATTTTAATAATTTTGGGAATAAACAAAAATATGATAGAATAAATGGGTAAATTATATGAATATAACTATATGCATCTGTAGACAGACATATTAATAGAACTTTAAGTATTTAAATACCCTGAAACCTCTGTAAGCTGATCTCTCAAAGGACTGTAACCAGCTGGTCAACATAAGGAACTAGGCTTACTGTACTGACATGTACATGTGGTGGATGTCCGGTCTATGAAAATTAGGTCAACTTAAGTGGGTATGGTCAACTATGAAGGTTATACTATATATGAACAGATGTTCAACTTGACTTATAAGACAACTGAAATATTGGACAAAATCCCTGACAAATTCTGCTAGGGCAATGTTGACGAAGCTGTCAGGAAACAGCCCCTCTCGTGTTTGTACAACTGAAATGTTATGACTGGAATGGAAGGGAATTTGGCAATGTCAAAAACTGTATCTATGCATTTATCTTTGGATGTTTCTATATATGTTCTTGGAATTGACTCTGAAGATGTACACCAACAATATAAAAAATAGCTTTACTCAAGGTTATTCACTAAAGATTGTTCGTAAACGTAAAATATTACAAATCACTTAAACATCCAAATACTATAATGTATTGAGACACCCAAGTAAGTTCTGTCTAGCTGTGACAAAAAGTTAAAAGAACACAAACTGATTGAATTGATTTTCAAAAAATTTAGTGATATATTTTATAATATGGAACATATTAATAAGTATATGTGTATGTATATAGAGTATTTTTTCATTTGTGTAAAAAATGTAGAAATAACACAACTTACATCAATCTGCTAATTTTTGTAAAAGACAAAAGAGGATATGTGAAATTACCTATGGAGTCAGGCTACAGGAAAAATGTGTGAAATGGGGAAGGAAGCAGCAATTCTCTGATTACCAGGCATGGCAATTGAGTTCTCAATTCATTTTAGAAAAGTGCTACATATCTTATTGCTGAAAATCACCACAGTCACCTTTGAAGTGTTCCTTTCACCAATGCCTCGTCCACCCTTCAGAGTAATTTTGGAACTCCTTCTGGAATGACAAGCAGAGCTGTCATCAAGGGAGCATAAAAACACGCACTCACGAGCACCACTCAGCGAGATACTGCCACTCACTGACAGGCCGACGGGAACACAGCTGTGAACGCCGACATGCCAAGCTTGTGAAACCTTGCGATTTGGTTGTACAGTGCTGCCAATGTAAACACACAGTTCTCAAATTTAACTGTCAGAGCTATACAACGGCAGCTCTGATGCTCATTCCAGAAAGGGTTCCAAAATTTCTTTGAAGGTTAGACTAGGTGCTGGCATTGGTGCATTGCTTCCCAGTACTTTGAAGGTGACCATAGTAATATTTAGCAATGAAGTTCATGAATTTAATTGTCACACCTCATATAGGTTTTAATTGCTTTGAAAGCACAATCATGTGCTAATCATTCAAAATTAAATCAACAGAGAAAATTCTAAAATAAAAGGCAAAAGGAAAAGAAACTAACTCTTATTGTAAGTAAATAATAACCACAATAACTATCGAACAACAATTTGACCAAAGAGTTTAAAGTTAAGGAGCTAAAACTAAACTAAACTAAACTAAACTCCTGTAAATATATTTTACCTCTGTCCACTGAAAGGAACTAAAATTGATGATGCCTTAGTAGCAGTGAAAATCTCTAGCCCTGGAATCTTTTTTGATAAATACTATTTCTTCTTCCCACATAGAAAACCAGAGAGATCCTCAGAGAAATGGCTAATCCCATACCTGGGGCACAGAAGGTCCAAAATGAGCCTATACATTTTTATTATACCACAAGATAAGTTCTATTTTTTTTAAGTAAAGGGGACACAGGAGAAAGATTGAAGAGGCTCCCACTTTGAAAACCAAATGGAATAATTTCAGTAATAGATTATAACATTTTTAAAATAAATCAGCAGCTAGTTAGCTGGATGGATTAGATGAGTGTCTCTTTCTTATGGCAGAATGCTGAATTGTTATTTTGCAAGTAACATTCTAAACATTTAAGAATTATTAATGTGCGTTAAATCTAGGGGGCAAAGTTTGACAGACATCAGAATATCTGCATAATTTCAAAGTGTCTACCCACACATTGCTTATTAGTTGCAAAAAAAAAAAAAAAGAGTAGCTGTTCAGTGGAGAAACTGAAGAACATTCTGACCTTGTGATCAGAATTAACATCATCAATAAAGAGCAGAGACACGCCATGTGTGTCCATATGGAATCTCTGCGAAAGGTCACAGTACCCTTTACGCAGCATTCCAGCATCTGGGAATACATAACTTGAATCTAATTATGAAGGCTTATCAGACAAAACCAAACAGAGAAACACTGTAAAATAACTGTCCAATATCCTTTCAAGTATCAATGTTATGAAATACAAGGAAAATCAAGGAAATTCTTCCAAATTACAGGAGATTAAAGAAACATGACTAAATGCAACCTACATTTCTAAACTAGAGCTTGTACTGTACGGAAGAGTGCTGCAAAAATGCATTTTTGTGATATATAGTAAAAGTAGAATAGGAGCTTTAAGTTAAAGTCTTTTAACAATGTTTCTGAATTTGTAATAATACTGTGGTTATCAAAAGATTGTATCTTTGATGCCTACTATTTTGTTATGAGAATCCAGATTCTGCTGAAATCCTCTGGAGAATGTTGACTCATTCCTGCTGCTACTGCTAGTGCTGTGTTGTCTGCCAGGCAATCAGTCGGGTGGACTCCTGCAGTGGGTCGGGGTGGGCTCCTGTGGTCTGTCGGGTTGGGGACTATAGGCCTTGCTGCGCTTTGGAGGAAGGGCCTGTGCCCTCCTACTTGCATTGTAGGGAGTGCAGTACTTGTATTGGTTTATACACATAATTATGAGATTCCTCCCCCAGTTCTATGCTTTCTAAGGCTTCACCTATAATTATCTCTGGCTACCAAGAGCCAGCCCTCTTTCCCAGGTTCTTTGGCCAGAAAGAGCGATGCCTTTCAGAGTTTTAGGTGCAAGTTGTTATATCAGACTGACCGGAGTTACCCTCAAGGCAAAGCTGTGAGACAAAACATATGGGAATCTACACCCTACTCTCTTTGGACAGGTCTGTCTGGTTAGAGACCCAGGTTTGACTTTGGGATTTTACACTATCTGCTCATTACTCCTCCGTAGCTACTGCAGAGCCCTGATTGCCTGCAGTGGGGTTGGCCTACAGCAGAAGAGAAAAGAGAAAATCACCCTCAAAACAAAAACAAAGGCCACACCCTGAACTCTTCACTTTTCCTCGCCCTATTCCAGAAAAAGAAGTTTTTCCTCAAATTTTTGCTGTCGCTGTTCAATGCACAGTTCTATAGTTTGAGCTTCTGAGTCTTCCTCAGGTGAAGGTCGGTAAATAAACAGAAAACACACAACTCAGGAAATGTGCTGGTGCTGGTCATTCTTCAGGTTTTGACTTGTCTCTTATCTGCCTGTCATCACTTACTTTTTCAGAGCCCTCAGGTCATTGAGTTTTGTGTTTTGTTCAGGATTTATACTTGTGACCCACGTCTTGCAGTGTACTCCACCTTGGCTGCCACCAAAAGTCTCCACTCCTGTCTTAGGAAGCCTTACAAAGCACTAGTGATAGAGAAGCACATTGTCTACAGCCTCACTTAGATAATCCAAAGGCAGTAATGGTATATGTCCACGTCTAAGTGTAGTTGGGGATGGAATGTTGAAGTGTAGCAAAATCTTAAAAATTCATGAATCTGGGTACAATGAATAGAGTTCTCTATTGTATTGTTATAATTTATATTAAATTTTGTACTATTTTTTAATAAAAAGCTTTTTAGAAAGAACAAAACAACTCTGAAACATCTTCCATTTGAGAATCTTTTAACTAAAATTGTTCAATGCTGCTTTGAGAGACTTTGGTGTCTCTTTCCAGCTTGTGCTTTTCTGGGCAGCATGGCTTGACAACTTTAAACCTTCATGTTTTTATAACAGAATCTGTTCCTAGAGCAGTTCTGACCATTTCTTTTGCATCATCAATTCAGAAAGCCATGATTTTGTTACTAATTAATAATTGAATTCTAAAAACTGATAGAAACCCTTTAGGGAACCTTGCTTATGTATGCATTTTAAACATTTTGAAACTGTTTTACTTTTATTGTATTAACTTGATAAAAACCTCTGCATCAAAACCAGCTAAATGGAGATGAATACAATGAGTGTGCTCTATTCCAACTGAACTGTGATATCCTGCTGAATGATAAAGATGTCACAACATTTTACTCTTTAAATAAATTCATCAGTTATCCCAGGTGTTAATTTTCCATTAGACAATGGTGAAAGCTGACTTTTTAATTTTTATGTGTTTTCATAAAAACACTTGTTTCAATGACAGTGACATAGGACTTAGAAGGTTTTGTTTTTCTGCCTGTCAGTATATTCTTTCCTCAGAATAAACAAACACACTCTACTGTCTCAGAGTCTGTAGAGTTTTATGGCATCATTTTACTCCATAAAAGTAAGAATCAGCATTGTTAAAATGTCCATACTACCCAAAGCAATCTGCAGATTCAATGCAATCCCCATTAAAGCACCTGTCATACTTTAAAGATCTGGAAAAAATAGTACTTCATTTTATATGGAAACAGAAAAAATCTTGAATAGCCAAGACATTACACAGAAATAAAAACAGATCAGGTGGAATCATGCTACCAGACTTCAGACTATACTATAAATCTATAGTAATCAAGAAAGCATGGTATTGGCATGAAAATAGAGAGGTAGATGTATGGAACAGAATTGAGAACCAAGAGATGAATCCAGACACTTATCATCATTCGATCTTCGATAAACCTATCAAAAACTTGAACTGGGGGAAAGACTCCCTATTTAACAAATGGTGCTGGGTGAATTGGTTGGCAACTTGTAGAAGAATGAAAGTGGACCCACACCTTTCACCTCTAACAAAATTAACTCTCACTAGATAAAAGACTTAAACCTAAGACATGAAACCATAAAGATTCTTGGAAAGCGTCCAGGAGAAACACTTGAAGAAATTGGCCTGGGAGAAAACTTTATGAGGAAGACCCACAGGGCAATTGAAGCAACACCAAAAATACATTACTGGGATCTGATCAAACTAAAAAGTTTCTGCACTGCCAAGAACACAATAAGTAAAGAAAGTAGATATTTTGGAGTAAATTAATATTTTTATTATAAAAGCCTATGTATCACTCTAGTTTATTACATTCAAATGAATTTTGGTAGGGGGTATTTGGTGATTTATACTTTAATTTAGTCCATCTCATTGACAATTGTTCTACATTTAATTGATGGCATTAGTAGTATATGCAAATCAGTTCAGTAGTGCCTATGCCTTCATGGCATACAAAACTTAATGGGTGATATGGACAATAGCAATTTACAAATAGATAAATGAGATATTTTAAAAGGTGATAAGCAGGGTTTAATAAGGCATTGAAGGGAAGACTAAGGAACAGGAAGATGTCAGAGAGAGAAACACCAAAAGATATAAAGAAAGACTCTGCCATGTCTTGAGGAATCAATGGGAGCTAGTGAGGTTGAGAGTTAATGAATTCAGGATGGAGGGAGAATAGCAAGAGCTGACTGTTCAAGAGTAGGCTGAAAAGACCATGATAAAAAATTGGAGTGGCTCGGTGCCTATGGCTCAATGGGCTAAGGTGCCAGCCATGTACACCTGAGGTGGCGGGTTTGAATCCAGCCTAGGCCTGCCAAACACGACAGCTGCAACCAAAAATGGCCGGGCGTTGTGGCGGGCACCTATAGTCCCAGCTACTTGGGAGGCAGAGGCAAGAGACTCGCTTGAGCCCAGGAATTGGAGGTTGTTGTGAGCTGTGATGCCACCGCACTCCATCCAGGGTGACAGCTTGAGGCTGTGTCTCAAAAAAAAAAAAAAATTGGAGTACTATTCAACCGTAAGCGAAGATGGAGTCTTTACATCTTTTGTTTTTTACCTGGAAGGATTTGGAGAACATTCTCCTAAGAAAATTATGGGAAAGCAAGTATCCAATGTACTCAATACTAATATGAAACTAGTAGATTAATAACTAACTACATGCCCACACAAGAAAAAGAAAACACAATTAAATTCAAGTGGCATTGAAGGGAGAGAGTGGGGGAAGGATTTGGTGAGCTCTCACATAGTGGGTGCAATTTAGGGACATATGGCCCACATCCTGGGTGAAGGGCTCAGTTACAACTTGGACATTATGTGAGAAATGCTAACAATGTACCCTAATCATTTGTACCCATATATTAACTTAAATTAAAAAAGTACAAGTAAGAAAAAAAGTGAATTGCGATTTTATTCTGAATGCTAGGGTAAGACAGTAAAATTTTAATTTTTATTTTAAGTATGAGATTTACAATACACATTTTTCTGATTGCCAAGTGCATAATAGATTGGGTGCAAAAAGAATGAAATTAGGAAATCTAATTATGAAGCATTTGCTAAAATAACAGGAAATGATTTTAATGTGGACTAAGATGGAGGCTGTAGTAATGGAGAAATATAGAAGCACTGGGGTCATATTTTTGAGACAGAGTAAAAAATTCTAATATATTAGATGTTAGGTTTTGAGAAAAAGGGAAGTATTATGCCCAAATTTCTAGTTTGAGTAGTTGGTTGGATAATAATGCAATCTATTGAGATGATGAAGAATAGGGGAGAAACATTTCAGAGGAATTCAATTAGAGATTTTGTTTTGATTGTCTTGAGTCTGAGATCGGCTGTGCAGTATGCAAATGAAGATGGCAGGTAGAGGGGGCAGATGTTCTATCTAGCATGAAACTCAGAGGACAAGTCTGGGTTAAAGACCTCAGGAGTTATTAACAGGTAAAAGATAAAATTATGAGATGGTGTGAAGGAGAAAGAGAAGAGGTCCTAAGATCTAGTCTTAATTAAAAGCCCATTTAGCAGTTGTATAGAAAAGGAGTCCCTACAGGGTAATGAAGAAAGGGCGATAGAAAGGTAGAAAGAACATACAAAGCACAGAATCATTTTTTCCAGGTCTAGAAAGTAGGATGTTGGTATTTTAATGGGGATGACATTGAATCGGTAAATTACTCTGGGAAGTATAGACATTTTAACAATGTTGATTCTTCCCAGCCATGAGCATGGTATGTTCTTCCATTTATTAAAGTTCTCTACTATCTCCTTTCTTAAGGTTTCATAATTTTCTTTATAGAGGTCTTTTACCTCTTTTGTTAAGTATATTCCTAAGTATTTCATTTTCTTTAAGGCTATGGCGAAGGGAGTTGTGTGTGTGATTAACCTCTCATCTTGACTGTTGTTGGCATATACAAAGGCAACTGACTTATGGACATTGATTTTATATCCTGAGACATTGCTGTATTTTTTTGATGACTTCCGGGAGTCTAGTAGTTGAGTCTTTGGAGTTCTCTAAGTATAAGATCATATCATCAGCAAAAAGGGAGAGTTTGACCTCCTCTGCACCTATCTGGACGCCCTTTATTTTCTGGTCTTGTCTAATGGTATTGACTAGAACTTCCAGCACTATGTTGAATAGCAATGGTGACAGAGGACAACCTTGTCTGGTTCCAGTTCTAAGAGGAAAAGCTTTTAGTTTTACTCCATTTAGTAAAATATTAGCTGTGGGTTTGTCATAGATAGCCTCTATCAGTTTAAGAAATGTGCCACCTATACCTATGCTCCTCAGTGTATGGAACCAGAAAAAACCTCGTATAGCTAAGGCAGTTCTTAGTAATAAAAACAAAGCCAAGGGTATCACCATACCAGATTTTAGGCTGTATTACAAGGCCATAGTGGTCAAGACAGCATGGTACTGGCACAAAAATAGGGACATAGATACTTGGAATCGTATAGAAAACCTGGAAATGAAACCAACAACTTACAGCTATCTAATGTTGGATACACCAAACAAGAGTGTTCACTGGTGGAAAGACTCCCTATTCCATAAATGGTGCTGGGAGAATTGGATATCCGTATGTAAAAAACTGAAACTGGATGTGCACCTTTCTCCCCTCACAAAGATTGATTTGAGATGGATGAAGGATTTAAATTTGAGGCATGAGACAATAAAAATCCTCGAAGAAAGAATTGGAAAAACACTGGAAGATATTGTCCTGGGGAAAGACTTTATGAGGAAGACTGCCATGGCAATAGCAACAACTGCAACAATAAACAAATGGGACTGAATTAAACTGAAAAGCTTCTGTACAGCCAAGGAGACAACAACTAAAGCAAATAGACAACCTACCCAATAGGAAAGGATATTTGCACATTTTGAACCTGACAAAACTTTAATATCCAGGATTTATACAGAACTTCAATTAATCTACAAGAAAAAACAAACAATCCCATACATCAATGGGAAAGAGAGATGAATAGAATCTTCTCTAAAGATGACAAACAAATGGCCAGTAAACACTTGAAAAAATGCTCATCATCCTTAATTATTAGTGAAATGCAAATTAAAACCACCCTGAGATATCATCTAACTCCAGTGAGAATGGGCTATATCA
>CAUYON010097325.1:0-21770 GCA_963573935.1 Arctocebus calabarensis | reverse complement strand
GTTTTAGCCTTCATATGAAAGCTATAAATTAGCTTCATATTAGGGCTGAGTACATTGGATACTTTTTCTTCCATTCTTGAGATACTTTGCTAAGAAGAATATGTTCCAGCTCCATCCATGTAAACACTAAAGAGGTAAAGTCTCCATCTTTATTTAAGGCTGCATAGTATTCCATGAAGCCCAAATACCCATCAACCCACGAATGGATTAATAAATTGTGGTACATGTATACCAAACCTTTAAAGAGGAACTACTACCTATATTATCTAACCTTTTCCAAAACATAGAAAAAGAAGAAATACTTCCCAACACATTCTATGATGCAAATATCACCCTGATCCCCAGATCAGGAAAAGACCCAACAAAAAATGAAAATTATAAACCAATATCTTTAATGAATATAGATGCAAAAATATTCAATAAGATCCCAGCGAGCACAATCCAGCAACATATTAAACAAATTATACACCATGACCAAGTGGGTTTCATCCCAGGATTTCAATGTAGGTTCAATATATGTAAAACTATAAATGTAATACATCACATAAACAAACTAAAAAACAGAGACCATATGATTCTCTTAATAGATGCAGAAAAAATTTTTGACAATATCCAGCATCCTTTCATGATCAGAAAACTCACGAAAATAGGTGCAGAAGGGACTTTTCTTAAACTGACAGAGGTCATCTACAGCAAATCCACAGCAAGTATCATATTGAATGGAGTAAAATTGAAAACATTTCCACTCAGATCAGGAACCAGACAAAGTTGCCCATTGTCTCCACCGCTTTTTAAAATTGTAATGGAAATCTTAGCAATCATAATCAGGCAAGAGAGGGTGATCAAGGGAATACAAATAGGGTCAGAGGAGATCAAACTTTCACTCTTCACAGATGATATGATTTTATAACTGGAAAATCCCAGGGACTTAACTATAAACCTGTTAGAAGTTATCAAGGAATACAGTAGCATCTCAGGATACAAAACCAATACTCACAAATCAGTAGCTTTTATATATACCAATAATAGTCAAGCTAAAAAATAGTCAAGGACTCTATCCCTTTTAAAGTGTGCCAAAGTAGATTAAATATTTGGGAGTTTACCTAACAAAGGACGTGAAAGATCTCTATAAAGAGAATTATGAAACTTTAATAAAAGAAATAGCTGAAAATGTTAACAAATGGAAAGACACGATACTCATGGCTGGGAAGAATCAACATTGTTAAAATATCCATACTACCCAAAGCTATTTGATGCAGTCCCTATCAAATCACCACTGTCATACTTTAATGATCTGCAAAATTGTACCTTGTTTAATGTGGAATCAGAAAAAAACCTTGAGTAGACAAGACATTACTCAGAAATAAAAACAAATCAGGAGGAATCATGCTACCTGATTTCATACTATCCTATAAATCTATAGTGATCAAATAGCATGGTATTGGCACAAAAACAGTGAGTTAGGTGTATGGAACAGAATTGAGAATCGATAGATGAACTCAGACACTTCTCATAATTTGATCTGTGATAACCCTATCAAAAATATAAATTGGGGGAAAGATTCCCCCATTTAACAAATGGTTCTGGGAGAATAGGCTGGCAAATTGTAGAAGACTGAAACTGGACCTGCACCTTACACCATTAACAATCATTGACTCTCCCTGGATTAAAGATTTAAACTTAAGACATGAAACTATAAAGAGCCCTGGAAAGAGTCCAGGAGAAACACTGGGAGAATACTTTATGAAGAGCACCCCACAGGCAATTGAAGCAAAACCAAAAATACATTATTGGGATCTGATCTATCTAAAAAGCTTCTGGACAGCCAAGAACATAGTAAGTAAAGCAAGCAGACAGCCCTCAGAATGGGAGAGGGTTTTTGTAGGTTATGCTTCTGACAAAGGTTTGATAACCAGAATCCACAGAGAACTCCAACTTTTTAATACAAAAAAGAACAACTAATCCCATTTCATTGTGGGCAACAGACTTGAACAGAAGCTTCTCTGAAGATGATAGGCACATGGCCTATGGACATGAAAAAATGCTCATCATCTTTAATCATCAGAGAAATGCAAATCAAAACCACTTTGAGATATCATCTAACTCCCATAAGAGTAGCTCACATAACAAAATCCCAAAACTACAGATTTGGCATGGATGTGGAGAAAAGAGAACACTTCTGCACTGCTGGTGGGAGTGTAAGCTAATTCATACCTTTTGGAAAGAAGTATGGAGAATACTCAGGGATCTAAAAGTAAATCTAAAAGGATCCTGCGATTCCTCTATTAGTTACATATCCAAAAGCCCAAAAATCACTTTATAACAAAGATACTTGCACCATATTGTTCATTGCAGCTCAACTCATAATAGATAAATCATGGAAGAAGCCCAAGTGCCCATTGACCCATGAATGGATTAACATATTTGGTATATGTATACCATGGACTATTATTCAGCCTTAGAAAAAGATAGAGACTTTACCTCTTTTATGTTTACATGGATGGAGCTGGAACATATCCTACTTAGTAAAGTATCTCAAAAATGGAAGAAAAACTACCCAATGTACTCAGTACTATTATGAAACCAATTTACAATCACTCACACTTTCATATGAAGAATAGATCACAACTATGGCTCAGGATAAAGGAGGGAGGAGGGGGGATCTGGAGGGAAGAGGGAAGGTCAGATTGAGGCAGGATGAATGGTAGGATCACACTTATGGTGCATAATGCAAGGGTACATGTTGGATCTATTAAGTATAGAGTATAAATGTTTTAACATAATTATTAAGTAAATGAGATGAGGTTTATATTAACCAGTATGATGTAAATGCTCCTAATTCTGTGTGGATTCAGCACATTGTACCCTATAAATGCATTAATGTATACATGATCTATGTGTTTATGATTTAATAATTAAAAAAAGATATTCAAGATCATGAGGCACTAGGGTATTATAAATTAAAACCCATAATTTAATGGCTTACATAAAAACATTCTGATAATTTAGAGTACAAGTGCTGGTGTGGATGTATAACAAGTGAAACTCCCATACTTTTTTGGTGGGAATGCAAAAGTGTATAGACATTTTGGAAAATTTATCCAAGTTTCCTATAAAAATAAATACACACTTACTATATGATTTAGCAATCCCACTCTTGAGTACTTAACCTACAGAAATGAAGACTTATGTTCACACAAAAACTTAAAACACATGTATAACATTTCCATTCATAATCACCAATAACTGGAAACAATTCAAATGTTCTTCAGTGAGCCAGTGAATAAATAAAATATAGTGTATCCATATAATATAACAATATTCATGTTGATAAATAATACCAAGCCATCAATACATGTAACAACTTGAGAGAATCTCAAAATTCTTTTGCTGAGTCATAGATGTTAATCTCAGTAAGTTGCCTACTGTATAGTCCTATTTATATCATGTTTTTGAACAAACAAAACTTTAAGGATGAAAAATATATATCAGTGTTGCCTAGTGGTATGGGGGAAGAGTATAAGAAACTACAAAGAAATACTATGAAAGGCTTTTTTTTTTTTTTTGGCGTTAACAAAGCTGTTCTAAATCTTAATTATGTTGCTGATTCACAAATCTATACATTTTTTAAATTTATAAAAATTTATATTCAAAAATCAATTGTACTTAATTAAAAATAAAATTTTAAATGATGATTGACAGTCAAAACCAAAAATGGTTAACGGTATATCATGGGAATCATAACATAGATAGAAGTAAAATATATGACAATACTAAAAAATGAATAGGTCCTGGTATAAGAGGTGGATAGTGTACAGATTGGTGTATGTAGTGGAGGGGATATATGGAAATTTTCCGTACTTTCTGTTCAATCTTGCTATGAACATAAAACTGCCCTAAATATCTTTTAATTTAATAAAAATCAAAACTATAATAAAAAATGAAAAAATAAGAACAATTGGAAGTTTTCTCTTATAAGTTTCTTATACTATATGTGAAGTGGCACAATACTATTTAAAGTTAAACTGTGATAAGTTAAAGATATATGTTGGAAAATAAGCAACCACTATCATTTTTTTAAAAGAAAAGAGAAGTAGTTCTTTAATAGTGAAGATAAATAGAATCACAAAATACATTTTTTTACTCTAAAATAAAATAGGAAAGCAGAAAAATGCAGATTATATATGAAATTGCATGTAGAAAATAGCCAGATGGTAGATCAAATGCAACTATATCAGTAATTTCATTAAAGATAAATGCCTTAAAGTTCTTAATAAAATTATAGATATTTTCAGTTTGGATATAAAAGCAAGATCACTGCAATCTTTCTATAAAGAACTCACTTTAAAAAGATAGGAATATAGTTAAAATGAAGACATATCATGCATGTACTAAATAAATCAGAGCCAAATTGGTTACATTATATCTAACAAGTATGCTTTAGAACGAGGAAATTACAAAGGATAAGTAAGTTTGTTACATAACAAAAAGGCCGATCCATTGAGAAAATAAGACATTCATAAATTGATATGCAACTAATGACATAATTTCTTACATAAGGCAAAACTTGGTAGAACTGGAAGAAGAAATAAATTTGAGTATTTACCTCTCCAAATCTAATTGCAAATTTATTTCTTCTTCCAGTTCTATCAAGTTTTGCCTTATGTAAGAGTATGTAAACAAAGGTTTAGTTTTACCTCATTTCTTTCCTGCAGTTTTAAAAAGTAATACATCTTGGGTGGTGCCTGTGGCTCAAAGAAGTAGGGCACCAGTCCCATATACTGGAGATGGCGGGTTCAAACTCGGCCCCAGCCAAAAACTGCAAAAAAAAAAAAAAAAAAAGTAATACATCTTACCAAGTAGAGTCTATCTCAAAAAAGCAAGGAGATTTCAACTCAAAAAATCAATCATTGAATCTATTAGGTTATCAGACTAAAAATGAAGAGAAATTACATGATCATCTCAATAGATACAGAATACAGAACAACTGTTTTTGAGAACATTCTTCTTCCATTAAAAACACTATAAACTAGGAAGAGATAGCAATTTCTTCAACTTGTCTTGGGGTATGTATAAAAATGAATTGAAAATGCTAAGATTTTGATAAGGATTTTTACTCCTTGGTTGAGGAAAGAAATTGTGGTTTTTTGTTTGTATCATCTTTCCCTGTGTCAAGTTAATACCAGCCTGATATAACGGACTTAAATATGTCCCCTCTCTTTTTTCAGTGGTTAGGGCACTAGCCACAAACACTGGAGCTAGCAGGTTTGAACCCAACCTGGACCTGCTAAATAACAATGACAATTAAAACAAAAAAAAGCTAGGCCTGTGGCGGGTGCCTGTAGTCCCAGCTACTTGGGAGGTGGAGGCAAAAGAATCACTTAAGTCCAAGAATTTGAGGTTGCTGTGAGCTGTGTTGTGATGGCACTCTACCAAGGGTGACATAGTAAGACTGTGTCTCAAAAAAAAAAAAAGAATGCATGGTCAATATAACAAATTAAATATTTTATATACTAGCAATGGTCAATTGGCAATAACATTTAAATAAGAACATCATTTATAACATCATAAAAGGAAACACGGAGTTTTTGAGGTGAGTGTAGCAAAATATGTGCCAGAGGCTGAAAATTCTAATTGTATATAGGAATGTGAAGGGCTTAAAATAGTCAAAAAACTTCCTAAAAGAAGAACAAGTTTAGAAGACTTACATTTTCTGATTTCAAGATTTACTGTAAAATCATGAGAAAGACAATATAGTGTTGGTATAAAACTAGATATACAGATTAATGATACAAAAAAGAAAGCCATGGTGGATTATTTTTTTTTTTTTGATGTACTATTGAATTTGTTGTGGAATATTTTTTGAAGATTTTGGCATATATTGATAAGGGATATTGGCCTGTTTTTTCTTTTTTTTTTCTTGTGCCTTTTCCTGGCATTTGTATCAAGGTGATTCGGCCTTCATAGAATGAGTTGCAGAGGATCCCTTCCTTCTATATGCTATGTGATAATTTCTGTAGTATGGGTTCTAGCTCATGTTTATAAGTCTTACAGAATTCTGCTGTAAATCCTTCAGGTTCAGTCTGTATTTTGGGGGGAGATTTTTTAATTGCTATTATCTCATTGCTCATAGTTGGTCTGTTCAGTAATGCTATTTCTGCCAGTTGAGGCTTGAGAGTTGTATACTCCCTGGAATTTTTCCTTTTCTTCTATGTTTTCCAATTTATGTATGTAGAGATATCTGTAGTATTCACAAATGATATTTTGTGTTTTTATGAGAACAGTTGTAATATCTTCTTTTTATTTATGATTGAGTTTATTTAGGTCCTTTTTCTTCTATTCCTGATTAATCTAGCAAGAGGTCTACCTTGCTAGACCAATTTTGTTTATCTTTTAAAAAATAAAACCTTTTGTTTTGATTGTGTGGGTTTTTTTTTTCTTCATTTCATTTAGTTTTTCACTAAGTTTTCTTATTTCTTTTCTTCTGCTTGTTTTCAGATTGGTTTATTATTCCTTTTTTAGTTCCTTGGTTTGTGACAAGCTGTTAATTTTTGATCTTTCTCTCTTTTTGATGTGGGCATTTAAGTTTTCCTATAAGTTTTCCTCTTAGGACTGCTGTGGCTGAATCGCATAGATTTTTGCCAACATGTCTCCTTTGTCATTCAGTTCACAGATTGTTTTGTTTTCCATCTGAATTTCATTCTTGATCCAATCATTGTTCAGCAGCAGGTTATTTAATTTCCATTACTTTTCATAGTTTTGAATATTTCTCTTGATATTAATTTCTTAGTTTTATTCCACTATGGTCTAAGAAGATACATGCTATGGTTTTAGCTTTTTTGAGTTTGTTGGGACATATTATGTGGGCTCAGATATGGTCAATCTTGGAGTCTAAAGTGCTAATCAGGAATATGAATATTCAGTAATTTGGGGATAGAACAGTCTGTTAAATGTCTGTTAGGTACATTTTTTTCTAGAGTCCAGTTTAATTCCAGTGTTTATTTTTGACTTTGATGACCTTTGACTGTGAAATGCTGAAGTCCCTACATATTACAATGCTATTATTTAATCTCTCTTCTTCGATCTAATATAATTTGTTTTATAAATCTGAGAGCTCCTATTTTAGGTGCATTTATATATAGGATAATTTATGTCTTCTTTTTGAATTGCTCTCATTACCATTATACAATTATCATCTTTGTCTTTCCTTACCTTTGTAGAGATAAATTCTATTTTATCTTATATGAGAATAACTACAGCTGCTCTCTTTAGGTTTTTGTTTTCAAGGAATTTTTTCCCCCATTCTTTCACCTTTAGTCTGTGTGAATCCTTATGGGTTAGATGTGCTTCCTGAAGACAACAGATGCTTTTTTGTTTTGTTTTTACATCCATTCAAACAGTCTATGTTTTTTTGAGTAGAGCTTTCAGACCATTAACATTGAGAGATAACTGGTACATGGAATGCCGTCCTATTAATTATGTTTGGTAGTATCTTATTTGTTTATTTTCCCTCTTGTGATATACATCCTTCTTATGCATACAATTTGTGACATTTAGCTGTTGGGCAATTTAACACTGTGGGGATCTATTATGCAATCCATATATAATGCAATTCTGAGCATTTCTTATAGGGCAGATTTAGTCATGATAAATACCTTCAGTGTTTTCTTATCTGGAAAAGACTTTATTTCTTCATCAATAATGAACTTAGTTTTGCAAGATAATCAAATTCTAGGCTGGCAGTTTTGTTCTGTTTAACAATTTTAAAAATGGTGTCTCAATCAGTTGTCCCTTGTAAGGTCTCCACTGAGAAGTCTGTAGTTAGCCTTTTGGTTTTCTTTTATAGGTTAGTTGTGTCTTGCTGCTCATACAATTTTCTCTTCCATTTTAACTTTTGCTAGGTGTGCTTTAGAGATGTTCTATTTGCTATAAAGCTTCCTGGTGTTAGACGACCATCTTATATCTGGATGTCTAAGTCTCTGGTGATTACACAGACATTTTCTTCAACAATTCCCTTGAGTAGGTTCTACATCCTACTTGTTCTTCTCTCTCAGAGGACCAGTAATTCACATGTTGGTTTGCTTTGCATAATCCCATATTTCTCTAAGTGATTCCATAGTCTTTTTTTTTTTTTTACCCTCTTTTCTCTGCTTGTTTGAATGACTGTATTCAGGCTCTGAGATTCCTTTTTCTCCTGGGTTTAGCTTTTGTTGAAGCTTTCTGCTTGTTTTGAAATTTGCTAAATGACTCAATTCCTTACATTCTATTATATCCTTATTTATGTTTCTAGCTGTTTAGCAACTTTTCCATTGATATCTTTAAAGTTTATTTATTCATTATATTTTTGATTTTGCTTTGTTGGTTTTCAACTTTTTATATAGTTCCATTCATTTTATTTGCCATTTATATTCTGAATTCTATTTCTGTCATTTTGATAATTTCCTTTTGGTTGGGGTCCACCATAACAGCTCCATTGTTAACCCCTAGGGGTGTCAAACTGTTTTTATTTTTCATTTTTCCAGCCTTCTTTTAGTAGTTCCTTCTCATCTAACTCCTTGACTCTGGACTAATAGGTTAGGAGAGCACTTGCTCTCCTTGGCTGGAAACTCTCTTGCATAGTTTGGGGAAGGGGTAGATCCAAGATGTAGTTGTTGTGTCCTACTCTGTAATGTTGATATGGCCGGGAAGGGTAGGTGTACTTAGAGTCTGTAGTACAAATATTCTGTTTTAACCCATTTTCCTGTGATTACTTCAGTTCAAACCAGTTCTGGATGGTCTGCATGCAGAGTGGTGGGTTGTTTTCCAGTTTATTGTTGGAAGTTAAGTGAAACTCTCTTCATGGAGGCTGGTGTGTGGGGGGGAATTCTCTGACTAAGTTCTCCCAGGAGACGTGATGGTTGCAGCTGGATGAGACTAACTAGCCAGTGGTCATGAGTGACTGTGCTGTGAGCATTTGCTTGAATCAGGTTTAGGTTTAATAGCTGCTTGAAGTTGGAACATGTTTGATGGAGCATTTGATCTCAGAGTGGTCCCCCGATCCACTGACAGTAGTAGACACTCAGGGGTGTGATCTTGCGGCCCCAGCACAATGCTGGAATCTCAAGGGCTTTGTCACAGGCCTGATGGGGGCCCTGAGACCAGGGAGTGCTAACAGGCAGGGAATTCATCCTCTGAGCACTATTAGGTACACTGTCAGTCCACAGGTGGAAAGAAGTGGGCTCCACTCTCTGTGAGAGCTTCCAACACCACAGAGAGGAAGCAGTCACTTCAGATTGTCTCAGCTCAATCACTCAGCAGCAATGGGTGAGAGAAGAAAAGAGTCTAGATGGAGGAATGCTTGCTCTCTGGCGTTTCCTGTCCCTCTTGTTTGAAGATAGCCTGCCTAGAATGTCTAAGCCCTGGGATCACACAGATCTCCTGGAACCCAGTGAAGTCTGGGGAGGAGTTGGGAACTCTGTGTATGAGAACAAGTGTTGTGAAAACTGAAGGAATGGAGCTCTCTGGGGAGAACAAAGGTGCATGATGGAGGAAGATCCTATATGGCACCTGCCATCTTGGCTCTAGTCCATGGCGACAGGGAGTGACTCAAAGGGGCTAGAAGTCCAATGCTCCCTTCTCAAGCATCTCCCAGTTCAGTGGTGGCATCAGCTTTTGGGATCATGAAAGTAGAAAAGCCTGCTGAACACCAGATGTGTGAGGGAAGGAAAAACAAACCCCCCACCTACCCATTCACTGGGCTCCAAGCTTCTCCAGGGTTGATCTCTGCTAATATCTTGTTTCCTCTTGTTATTCTCTACAACTTCTTCCCATAATATCTCCAGTAGGTTCTGGCACTGTTCCTTCTGAACTATACCTGAGCTGTGTCCCCCCTCACCCTTTCCTCCTTCATCTGAAACATTTCTTTCCCTTTGTGACAATCAGGTCACTGATGTCTCTAGTCAGCCATCTTCCTCACTATCCACAAAACTTCAGTATGCACTGGGAAACAAAAAATGTGTGTGACTCCCTTAAATGCAATATTAGCTTTATTGTGATTCTTCTGAAATGAATCCACAATATTTCTAAAATATACCTATAGTCATAACCTGGGGGGGGGGGAAATAAATCTCTAATCACCTATGAATGAATGAAAAAATTATAGTATACCACTACTCATAAATAGTCCTGCTGAAATACTGACACACGTGACAGTGTAGATAGCTTTCCACAGCTTTATACAAATTAAAAGAAACCTGTCACAAAAAGTTCATACTTTATAACTCAAATTATATGGCATTCTGGGAACTCTACCCTATAGGGAAAGAAGTCCAGTGGTTACCTAGGTCATGGAAAAAAAAAGCGGGGATTTCACTGTAAAAAGTTATCAAGAAAAGGTTTTATATGATATAAATGTTCTTGATCATGACTGGGTTGATGATTACTCATCAATTTATAGTTGACCCTTGAACAACACAGAGGTTAATAAATGGGGTTAAGAGCATCAATTCCCCCAAAGAGTTAAAAATTTGAATATAAATTATTAATATTCTACTGTCCAACAGTAGACTATAAGCCTTACCAATAACATAAACAATTAATTAACACAGATGTTGTATGTTGCATGTATTATATACTGTTTTCCTTTAAAAGCTAAATTTTGCTATGTGAATTCCACCTCAATAACTTGATGTAAAAAATTGTTAGAGTACCCCCAAACTGAAGCTGCTATGAAAAAGGAGTAATAAAAAGAAAGATTGTCTTAGTAATATAAAATTATAAAAAAATTTTAAAAACAAAATAAATATTGATGAAAATTGCATTTGTAATTATGTAAATTATAAAACTAATTCAATTAATGCTCTCAAAAAAAACAAGAATTAGGTGGTGCCTGTGGCTCAAAGGAGTAGGGTGCCAGCCCCATAAGCCCCAGCCAAAACAGCAAAAACAAACAAACAAACAAACAAAACAACAAAACAACAACATCAAAAAGGAATTTAGTAAAATCTATAAATAATAGAAATAAGATATCAAAGGCAAATATAATAGGAGTTTTGGAGAGAAAAATACGAAGACACTAGGAGTAAAGCACTAATCTAAAACATGGTAAAATTTATGAAAATAACACATATAATATTTATGCTTTGAATTATATATGCTCAATATATTTGTTACTAAATTAAAAATAACTATTGGTAACATACTGCTGGGGTAAAAAGTGAACACAAAACTTCAACTATAAAATTAATAAATAACAGGGAACATTAAAAAGCATAATAAACACAACACCTACATAAAGTCAAATAAGTATGACAAACATATCACTGATCAAAAATACATTTGTTAAAATTGAATTTTTCTACTATAAGATGTAAAAATTTTAAATCAAGTTCATTTTTGTAGCTATTTTAAATGAGATTGCCTTCTTGATTTCCTCCTCAGCTACATAGTTATTGGTGTGTAGAAATGATATCTGTTTTTGTATCCTGAAATTTTATTGAACTCATTTATCACATCCAAGAGTTACTTGGTGGAGTCTTTATGATTTTCTAAATATAAGATCAAATCATCAGAAAAGAAGGATAATATAACTTGCTCTTTTTCAATTTTGGATACTTTTCATGTCTTTGCCTTCTATGATTGATTGCTCTGGCTAGGACTTCCAGTACTGTGTAGAATATAAATAGTGAAAGTGGTCACCCTTGTCTTGTTCCAATTCTCAGAGGAAAGGGTTTCAACTTTTCCCCATTCAGTCTGATGTTTACTGTGGGGTTTTTTGGTGTATGGCATTTATTATTTTCAGGTATGTTCCTCCTTTGCCCATTTTGTTGAGGTTTTCTATCATGAAGGGATGTTGAATTTTATCAAATGCCTTTTCTGTCTCTATAAAGATGAACATATTAGTTTTGTCTTTCATTCTATTTATGTGATGTGTCACCTGTATTCATTTGCATAAATTGAACTATCTTTGTATCCCTGATATAAAATCCACTTGATCATGGTGTATTATTTGTTCAATAATACTGGTGGATTCTGTTTGCTAGTACTTTGTTGAGGATTTTTGTGTCTATGCTCATCAGGGATATTGGTCTGTAGTTTTTCTCTTTGTTTCTTGTGTCTTTGTCTGATTTTGATATAAGGGTGATACTGGCCCCACACCCTGGAGGAGTGGGGAGCATTTTCTCCCTCTCAATTTTCGAGAACAGTTTCAGGAAGATTGATATTAGTTCTCTGTATGTTTGGTAGAATATGGCTACGAATGCATCTAGTACTGTACTTTTTGTTGTTGAAGATGTTTTATTATTGATTTAGTTCTGCTTCTTATTCCTGATCCTTTTAGAATTCCTGCTTTTTCCTGGTTTAATATTGAGCAGTTATAAGTTTACAAGGATTTATCCATTTCCTCTAGGTTTCCTAGTTTGTGATCATGTAGTTGTCCATAATAGTCACTGATTTTTGTTTTGTATTTATGTGGTATCGGTTGTATCATCTCTTTTTAAATTTTTGATTTTATTTATTTGATTCTTCTTTTTTCTTTGTTAGTCTAGCTGGTGGTTTATCAATTTTATTTATCTGTTTGAAAAAAATAACTAAAAAGATATTTAACACAGAAAGTGAATGGTATCTACAAAGAAAAAGTACAAAACACTGATGTAAGAAATTGTAGACAGCACAAACAAATGGGAAAACATTCCAAACTCCTGGATGAGAAGAAGTAATATGACCATACTTCCTAAAGCAATCTACACATCTAGTGCCATCCCTATCAAAATAACAACATTGTTACTTCACAGATTTAGAAAAAACAATCCTAAAATTCATATGTAACCAAAAAAGGAGCCTGAATAATTCTAAGCAAAAAGAACAAAGTTGAAGGCAAGGCTACAATAACCAAAGCAGCTTGGTACTGGTATAGAGATAGCAATGGCATGGAATAGAGAACCCACAAACAAAGCCACACATTTATAGCCAAATTATAGACAAATGATCTTTGATGCAACTGACAAACACACTCACTGGGGAAAGGACACTCTTTTAGTGTGACAAGTGTTCTTGTCAGTTACATCAAAGATCATTAAATGGTGCTGGAAAATTTGAATAGCCATACACAGAAGAATGAAACTGGAGCTCTTTATGTTATACAAAAGTCAACTAAAGATGGCTTAAAGGCTTAGCTAAAAACTGTAAAAATACTAGAATAAAACTTAAAGAGATCTCTTCTGGACATTGGTCTAGGCAAAGGACTTGTGACTAAGTCCTCTAAAGCACAGACAACAAAAACAAAAGCAAAGAAATGGGACTTAAAATAAAATACTTCTACACAGCAATAGAAATAATCAGCTGACAAAATGGATAACCTTAACAATGGTAGAGATTATTTGCAAATTACGAATTCAATAGAGGATTAATATCAGAATTTATGAGGCACTCAAGTAAACAACAAATCGAATAATCTCATTAAAATGTGGGCAAAGGATGTAAATAGATTTTTTTTTTCAAAAGAAGACATACAAATATCCAACAAGCACATGAAAAACACTTAACATCATTTATCATTAGAGAAATGCAAACTAAAACCACAATGTGATATCATTTTATACCAATGGGAATGTCTTTTGTTAAAAAGACATCAAATAACAAATAGTGATTATACTGAGAAAATGAAACCCATGCTCTATTGGTGAGAATGTAAATTTGTACCATTTTTATGTAACAAAGTATGGAGATTTCCCAAAGAATTAAAAATAAAACTATTTGATTTAGCAATCCCAATACTTAATATCTGCTCAAAGAAAAGAAATTAATATATCAAAAAGACACCTGTACTCATGCATTTATTGTAGCACTATTTACAATAGCAAAGACACCCCTAGCTAAGCAGGTAGGGCGCTGGCCACATATACTGAGGCTGGTGGGTTAGAACCCTGCCTGGGCCCGCTAAACATTGATGACAATGGCAACAACAACAACAAAAAAATAGCTGGGCATTGTGGTGGGTGCCTGTAGTCCAGCTACGTGGGAGGCTAAGGCAAGAGAATCACTTAATCCCAAGAGTTTGGGGTTACTGTGAGTCGTGACACTACAGCACTCTACGCAGGGTGACATAGTGAAACTCTGTTTCAAAAAAAAAAAGAAAGAAATCAACTTACATGCCCATCTATGGATGATTAGATAAAAGAGATGTGAGGTTTTACACACACACACACATACATGCAAAATGGAATACCATTCAGCCATGAAAAGAATGAAATCATTTCTTTTGCAACAATTTGGATGGAATCCAAGACCATTACCATAAGCAAAACAAGGCAGAAAGAGAAAGACCAACAGCACGTGTTCTCACTTACAAATGGGAGCTAAACAATGTGTATACCGATGTACGGTGTGGAATGATACACATAGGAAATGGTAACTTAGAAGGGTGGGGAGGTGGGAAGGAGCTGGATGAGGAGAAATTACTTAATTGGCACAATGTACACTGTTCAGGTGATGTGTACTCTAGAAGTTCTACCTTCATCACCATGTACATGTAGTCCATGCAGGCAAAAAAAAATTACACTTATACCCCCCAAAATTTATTAACAGAAAACCCACTAATTTTAAAGCACAGAAAAAGTCTGACTATATGTGATTTATAGAAGATACACTATTAAAATGATATAAGGAAGGGTAAGAATTTTTCATTTGTAGTTTGACAGACAGCTTCTGGAATAAGGAGGAACATTAAAAACATAGAGAGAGGATTTGAATACATTTAGCAAGATATGTTATTTGGTTTCAATCAAAAAAGACGACACTGGCTTAGCTCCCATTGCTTAGTCATTAGGGCCCTGGCCACATACACTTAAGGACTGGTGGGCTCGAACATGACCTGGACCTGTTAAACAATAATAACAACAACAACAAAAACAAAAATATCTGTGCATTGTGGTGGGCACCTGTAGTTCCAGCTACTTGGGAGGCCGAGGTATGAGAACTGCTTAAGCCCAAAAGTTGAGGTTGCTGCGAGCTGTGATGCCATGGCACTCTACTGATGGTGACATAGTGAGATTCTGTCTCAAAAAAAGAAGAAATGAAAAAAAAGAAGACACTATGTTCAAATCGCCATAGACTACTTTGAAAAATAATCAGATAGGAATCTCTAAATGAAATTTTAAATAGTATATAAAAAAAGATATTATAGAGACACCCAAATCTGACCACCAACATTATTCTTGTTGCTTGTATAAACAGCAACAAGAATAATGAATTCACTTAGCACCAACTAGAAAAATAACTGTAAAAATCTACTAACTACAAATTTATCTTTAATTCAAAGGTCAAATAGTAAGCCATGGTTGAAGTTACCTGCAATGTGAAAAACTTAAAGGGTACAATTTCCATAGGATTAAACACTTTTTTATTAATAAACAAAATGACAGATAATGAATGTTATGCAAATCATTTATAAAATTATGCAGTCTGCATACATTTTTATTGCTTTTTCATGTGTAATTTTCCTATAGTCTGTATGCTGTTATCTCTTCAGTCTGGAGTAATGTCCTTAAATAAAAAGGGATCCGGCTTGAGGTTTTCTGAAAGACAGGACTTGTGGGTTGTTCAAAATGCCTTTCTAAAATTTAGAGACAGGCCAGAGGCTGATGAACAAAACTCCAGCAGAATTTTTTTATACATAGCAGATATTCCTCTATATTGAATATACTAAACTTCAATGGATTCTTTGGTTCTCATATTTCAACTATTTTCTTCTGCATATATTGTTTCTGAATAGATTTCAATAGAGAAAAACAAAGGCTTTGATTCTTGTGAGTTCCCTACATCAATGTCGTTCAAAAGATGGCAAGTAGTGAGGTTTCTTCTGTTTAGCATAGACGTCAAGTTCTCCTGAATTAAGAGGAGACAGTGATCTGATGGGAAATAGCTCTTTGTCATTCTGTGTGCCCCCACTTGTTTGTTTGATTATATGCACAGAAAACACTTTATGTAGGTGATGTTTTTGTTGTTGCTATTGTTGTTCTATTTTGTTTTACATCAAGCTTTGGGTAATACAATAAAGGCTATTTCCTAGGAATTTGGGAATGGTTAAAATTTGTAGGAAAATTTTATGTCATTGACATTCTGCTAGCCTGATAATTCTTCTATTTCCAATTTTTTGCTATTTTTAATACCAGTGAGTATCTTAAGGATAAACTTTTGTGAACTTCTATAAATATCTTCCTAGATAAATTCCAAAAACCAGAAATAATTGTGCAAAAATATAAGGCTTTTTAAGGCTCTTGATGAACATAGCCAAATACCACCAACTCCAGTTGACTCTAGAAGCATGCAAGATTTAGGGAACAAAAGACCCTGCACAGTTAAAAAATCTGCATTAACTTTTGACTCTCCCCTATTTAACTACTAATAGTCTGTTGTACTATTATTGATCAGAAAACTTACTGATGACATGAACAATTGATAAACACATATTTTGTATGCTGTATTTTTACAATAAAGAGGAAAGCAAATGTTATTAACAAAATCACAAGAAAGAGAAAATACATTCACTATTCATTAAAGAGAAGCATAACATCATAAAGTTCTCCATCCTTGTCTTCTTCATGCTAAGTAGGCTAAAGAGGAAAGGAAAGGGGAGGTGTTAGTCCTGAAGTATCAGGGTGACAGAAGTGAAGAAAATCCACCTTCTTATTAGTGGACTGTGGACTCACATAGTTCAAACCCACATTGCTCAAAGGTCTATAGTATCTGTGTCTTTTTATATTTGCCTCAAAATCATTAGAATTATAAATTTCAATGGGACATGCTCATTTTAAAGCATTCTATTAGACAATATCTGACTATCATGGATTCTATTTATTTTGGATTAAAAGGATATTAAGTAACGTTCAACCTATGCAGTTCTCTAGAGCAGTGATTGCAAAGTCCATAGTTCAGAGCTAAATCAAATAAATTAGGAAATGTAGGGTCCTATAGTCAAATAGAACTATATGGTCTTTGTGAAACACATAGATGTTACCAAACCCACCGTTTCACTCAGCAGTGAGGTCTAGTATTGTGAGAGCCTCTAAAAGAAACAAGCAGTCCATAAATAAAATTAAAGTTTGAAGTTTAAATGCCAGATATTACATTGAGTTTTACAAATATTTTCTAGATATTTTTCTAAAACTTTATACAATGTTTGGCCTATGGCTCAACAGATTATCATATCCATGGATAGTCAATGCCAAATATATTCCAAATTTTTCATGATAAGATCTGGATGCATTACCTTATTATCTTGACTACATAGAAATATACTTGCTAATTGTATTTTATTTTCTATCATTTTACAGAATTGACAGTTATGAAGTGCAAATTGTATTTAATATATTCTCTACATTTTCCACCAAATTACTAAGGTTGGCTAAAAATCTGCAATCAATGCAGTTCACTATATTAACAATATAAATAAGAACCTAACAGAAAAAGTGCACAAATATATCTAATATGTAAATTGCATTAGACAGAGTGCAATGCCCATTCAGGATCAAAAATTCTTAGCAAACTAGAAAGAGAAGGACGCATTCTCAGTCTGAAAAGGGATATCTACAGAAAATCTGTAGCTATTAATAACACTAGACTTCATGATGAAAGACTGAATTCATTCTCCCAAGAATTATGAAAAAGTTATGAATATTTGTTTCCATCACTCTTATTTATCATCTTACTAGAAGGTTTAGCCAGTACAAAAAAAACCCCCCCAAAACAAGAGAAAGAAATACTCCTACACAAATTAGAAAAGAAGAAATAAATCTGTCCCTACTTGCACACCTTATTATCTATGCAGAAAATCCCAATAAATGAAAAAGAAAATCCCCAAAGTCTCACTGTAATAAGAAGGGGTTTAGAAAAGTTGCAAGGTACAAGGACAATTTATTTTTTATTAAATCATACCTGTGTA
This sequence comes from Arctocebus calabarensis, assembly GCA_963573935.1. Taxonomy (NCBI): domain Eukaryota; kingdom Metazoa; phylum Chordata; class Mammalia; order Primates; family Lorisidae; genus Arctocebus; species Arctocebus calabarensis. Next base: position 3,853 of record CAUYON010097325.1, on the reverse strand, counting down.
CATTAATGCAATCATGGGGTAGAATGTGCTGGTTTTATATACAATTTGAAATACTTTCATCAAACTGGTTATCATAGCCTTCACTGCATTTTCTTAGTTATCGTGTTAAGATATTTATATTCTACCCTTAGTAGATTTAACATATGCCCTTGTAAAATGCACCGTAGGTGCAGTCCCACCAATTACTCTCCTTCCACCCATCCATCCTTTCCCCTTCCCTCCCCTCTCTCTCCTCTTCCCCCTTCATCTTGGGCTATAGTTGGGTTATTGCTTTCATTTGGAACTGTGTGTGCTTATAAATTAGTTTCATAGTAGGGCTGAGTACATTGGATACTTTTTCTTCCATTCTTGAGATACTTTGCTAAGAAGAATATGTTCCAGCTCTATCCATGTAAGCATGAAAGAGGTAAAGTCTGCATCATTTTTTAAGGCTGTATAATATTCTTTGGTTTACATATACAACAATTTATTAATCCATTCATGGGTTGATGGGCACTTGGGCTTTTTCCATGACTTAGCAATTATGAATTAGGTTGAAATAAACATTATGGTGCAAATATCTTTGTTATAAAGTGATTTTTGGTCCTCTAGATATATACCTATTAGAGGAATTGAAGGATTGAATGGCAGGTCTATTTTTAGATCCCTAAGTGATCTCCAAACATCTTTCCAAAAGGACCGTATTAGTTTGCATTCCCACCAGCAGTGCAGATGTGCTCCCTTTTCTCCACATCCACACCAAAATCTCTGGTTTTGGCATTTTGTGATGTGAGCTAATCTTACTGGAGTTAGATGATATCTCAAAGTGGTTTTAATTTGAATTTCTCTGATGCTTAAGGATGATGAACATTTTTTTCATGTGTCTGTAGGCTGAGCGCCTGTCTTTTTCAGTGAAGTTTCTCTTCAAGTCCCTTACCCACTCTGAGATGGGATCACCTGTTCTTTTCTTACTAATATGTTTGAGTTCTCTGTGGATTCTGGTGAATAACCTTTGTCAGTAACATAACCTGCAAATATCTTCTTCCATTCTGAGGGCTGTCTGCTTGCTTTACTTGCTGTATTCTTGGCTGTGCAGAAATCTTTTAGTTTGATCAGATCCCAGTAATGTATGTTTGGTGTTGCTTCAATCGCCCAGAGGGTCCTCTTCATAAAATATTCTCCTATGCCAATTTCTTTAAGTGTTTTCCCTGCAGTTTCTTCTAGCATTTTTATAGTTTCATGTCTTAAGTTTAAATCTTTAATCCAGTGGCAATCTATCTTAGTTAATGGTGAAAAGTGTGGATCCAGTTTCAATCTTCTATAGTTCACCAGCCAGTTTACCCAGTATCATTTGTTAAATAGGGAGTCTTTCCCCACTGAATGTTTTTAATTGACTTATCAAAGATCAAATAATGGTAAGTACCTGGGTTCATCTCTATTCTGGGTTCTCTATTCTGTTTCATACATCTACTTCTCTGTTTTTATGTCAGTACCATGCTGTTTTGATCACTGTTGATTTATAGTATAGTCTGAGGTCTGGTAGCATAATTCCTCCTGCTTTGTTTTTATTTCTGAGTAATGTCTTGGCTATTCGATAGCTGGTAAATACCAGAGATTGTACTACAAAACTCCTAGGAGTGATCGACTCCTAGCAGCAGTGCCTCCGGTTACAAAATTAACACTCATAAATCTGTAACCTTTATATATACCAACAATAGCCAAGCTGAGAAAACAATCAAGGACTCTATTCCATTTATAGTAGTGCCAAAGAAAATGAAATATTTAGGAGTTTACCTAACCAAGGATGTAAAAGATATCTATAAGGAGAACTATGAAACTCTAAGAAAAGAAATAGCTGAAGATGTTAACAAATGGAAAAACATACTGTGCTCATGGCTGGGAAGGATCAACATTGTCAAAATATCTACACTACCCAAAGCAATATACAATTTTAATGCAATCACTGTTAAAGCTCCATTGTCATACTTTAAAGATTTCAAAAAAATAATACATCATTTTATATGGAATTAGAGTCCTATTTTTGATTTATGATTTTTAACCATGATTAACTAAAACCATGATTTTTAAAAGTTAATGAAATAATCTTAAATCATCATATCACTTTCCAGAAGTAAAGATGACTTTTTTCGTGGTACACAGAATTTATCATACTTATTGTTAGTATTACAATTATTTATTTAGTGGGAGTCTATCATAGTTAATGGTGAAAGATGTGGGTCTAGTTTCAGTCTTCTATAGTTCACCAGCCAGTTCACCCTGTATCATTTTTTAAACAGGGAGTCTTTCTCCACTGAATGTTTTTAACTGACTTATCAAAGATCAAATAACGGTAAGTTGCTGGGTTCATCTCTTGGTTCTCTATTCTATTCCATACATCTACCTCTCTGTTTTTGTGCCAGTACTGTGATGTTTTGATCACTATCAATTTATAGTATAGTCTAAAGTCTTGGAGCATGATTCCTTTCGATTTGTTTTTATTTCAGAGTAATGTCTTCACTATCCAAGGTTTTTCTGTTTCCATATAAAATGAAGTACTAATTTTTCCAGGTCTTTAAAGTATGACAGAGGCACTTTAATAGGGATCACATTAAATCTGTAGATTGTTTTAGGTAGTATAGACATTTTATCAATGTTGATTATTCCCAGCCATGAGCATGGCATATTTTTCCATTTGTTAACTTCTTCAGCTATTTCTTTTCTCAGAGTTTCATAGTTCTCTTTGTAGAGCTCTTTCACGTCCTTAGTTAGATACACTCCCAGATATTTTATCTTCTTTGACACTACTGTAAAGGGAATAGAGTTCTTGATTGCTTTTCCCCTTGACGATTGTTGGTATATATATCAAGGCTACAGATTTGTGAGTGTTAATTTTGTATCCTGAGACATTGCTGTATTCCTTGATCACTTCTAGTAGTTTTGTAGTTGACTTCCTGGGGTTTTCCAGATATACAATCATATCATCTGTGAAGAGTGAAAGTTTGATCTCCTCTGGTCCTATTTGTATCCTCTTGATTGCCTTTTCTTGCCTGATTTCAATGGCTTAGACTGCCATTACAGTGTTAAAAAGCAGTGGAGACAATGGGCAACCTTGCCTGGTTCCTGATCTGAGTGGAAATGATTTCAATTTAACTCCATACAATATGATATTAGCTGTGGGTTTGCCATAGATGGCCTCTATCAGTTTAAGAAATGTCCCTTCAATACCTATTTTCTTAAGTGTTCTGATCATGAAAGGATACTGGATATTATCAAAAGTTTTTCTGCATCAATTGAGAGAATCATATAGTCTTTGTTTTTTTATTTTGTTTATTTAATGAATCATAATTACAGATTTACGTAAATTGAAACAACCTTGAGACCCTGGGGATAAAACCCACTTAGTCATGTTGTATAATTCATTTGGCATGTTGCTATATTTTGTTTGCTATGATCTTATTGAATATTTTTGCATCAATATTCATTAGTGATATTGGTCTGTAGTTTTCTTTTCTTGTTGGGTCTTTTCCTGGTTTGGGGATCAAGGTGATGTTTGCTTTATAGAATATGTTGTGTAGTATTCCTTCCTTTTCTATATTTTGGAAAAGGTTAAGCAAGATAGGTACTAGTTCCTCTTTTAAGGTTTGGTAGAATTCTGGTGTGAAGCCATCTGGTCCCGGACTTTTCTTTTCGGGGAGATTTTGTATAGTTGATGCTATTTCAGAGCTTGATATATGCCTGTTCAACATTTCCACTTCATTATGGCTAAGTCTAGGAAAGTGGCGTACTTCTAAATATTGGTCTATTTCCTTCAAATTTTCATTGATAAAATCTTTTAAGTAAACTTTTGCTGACCCTCTTGCCTATCGCCATGCAC
>CAUYON010097321.1:0-13203 GCA_963573935.1 Arctocebus calabarensis | reverse complement strand
ATACTATTTTTCATAGTACATGGCTGGATACTTTCTGGACAGCCCTCATATTTTATCATGTATATATGTGATATATATTCTTTGTCAGCTAATATTTTGAACTCCAATATATAGGTATAGGTAGTATGTATATATACACAAGGTGAAATGTCAAGTAAGAAATGACATTCTGAAAATCTCAATGTATAAGAAAATAAGGGCCAAATTTCTCACCCAGTAACCCCATAAGCATTCATTGTCTCTTAGAAAAAAAAGATTATGCACGTTAAAAAGAAGACAGGAAAATCAGCATTAAATCCCATTCCTCCCTTGCCAGCTTCTTTATAGGTTGGATTATTGCTACAGTTCAATGTGTCCCTCCAAAATTCATGTGGGTTGAAGCCTAGTCACCATTGTGGTGGTATTAAGAAGTAGAACCTTTTGAGAAGTACTAAGGTCTGATCAGTGCCCTTGTAAGAACGGTTGAAGGGAGCTACCTCGCCTCATCCATCTGCAACAAGATGCTACCTATGGACAACTGAAAGACAACCCTTCGTAGACACCAAATCTACTGGCACCTGAGTAATTATTTATCAACACTCAGTGTAACTGCAGGACAAACAGACCAAGCTATCTAATCTTGCTTTCTTCATCTGTAGTGGAGTTCACATACTCACAGTGGGATCGTGACAATTCAGTGAGATGATGCTTGTAGAGAATCCAGCACAGTGACTATTCACCCAGTATGAGCTTCCTAAATAAAAGGTTCTACTCATTCCATGGTTTCACCGAAAAAGAGATATAGGGTATAAAATATAAAGCAAGCAAAAAAGAAAATTAAACACATACACACACAAAAAAAGCCACTGCAGTGAGTGATACTATTTTACACAAACAAACAAAATCTTCATTTTCCTACAAAATCTTGCAATTTCAAAACTAAACACTAAGAGAAATAAGCCAGCCACAGAAAAGAATGATTCCACTGATATGAGTTATCTAAAAATAGCAAATTTGTAAAATCGAACAGCGGAATGGTGGTTGCCAGGGGCCAGGGAAAAATAGGAAAATGAGGAGTTCCCAGGTAACAGTCATAAGGTTTCAGCTAAGGATCATGAATAAGTTCTAGAGATCTCCTGTACAACATTTCACCTACAGTTGATGATATTGTTTTGTATTGTACACTTGGAACTTTGTTAAGAGGACAGGTCTCATGCTAAATGTCTTTATCAAAATTAAAAAAAGAAAAATAATCAGAAGACTATTTAGGCCATTCTGAAAACTTATTATAGGTCCATAATGAATAAAAATACAACTAAACAGCCTGGAGTCAAGTTTCTCAATTCTTCCCTTTCTGTTCTCAGTAATGGAATGTCCTGTGTTCAAACCATGAACTCTCATGTAAGAATAGAGGTATTGGACTAGGTAAGTGTCCTTGTCCAAGGGAGAACACAGTGCCCACAATCCAGTGATTCTGATATGTTTTCTTTTCCATGCTTTATGTTCTAAAACTGAAATAGCTCTTGAGCATAGATTGCTATGACTTCATCAACAAAGTTTTTCTTCCAAGCTTTGTTAAAACCTCAAATCTTTGTGTTCGTTTTTGTAGTTGGTTGACACTACATAGTGACAACTTGGGTGTATAAATTAATATTCAGATAGATAACCTCTCTTTCTTCAGAGCTCAACATCCAGAAGACTTTCCCTTAGCATCACCTTTCTTGTTAAGTTAAATTCTCTTAAAATCCCACTATAACTGAAATTTAAGCAACCAAAAGGAAATGAGGTGATAAATATCTGTTGAATTGCAATAAAACAAATAGCACTTTCTTTTAGTGAGGCCCATGTAGGGTTGAGGATCCTCTATCCAAAATGCTTGAGGCCAGGAGTGTCCAGATTGGGTTCCAGATTTTCTTTGATTTTAGAACATTTTCATAAACATAAAAAGATGTCTTAAGAAGAGTTCTCAAATCCAAACACAGAATTTGTTTAACATATACCTTATAAATGAATAGCTTGAAGACAATTTTATACATCTGTGAAGGATGAGTAGACTCTGGGCAGGAAAGAAAAGCCTTCAGGTAGAGAAAAGATGTGTTTTCTCATGAGCAGGAAAGTCCTAAGACTTTTCATGGAAGAGGGGCAGGATTTGATAATACACACAATTCATAGGGAAATGTTGGGACATGAAATATAAAACTCCACCAGATACCACTGTGTTTGTGTACAAGTAACAGAAAACCCAAATACAGACTTTTAATAAAGAAAGGTTGATTTTTCTCATATTCAGAAGTTGGAAGTAAGCAGTGGCCATGTTGATTCATTCACTCAAGATTATCATTGCTAATATCTTAATATGTGGCCTTTCCCCATGGCTTCCAGATAGCTGCCCAGTCCCAGCCAACATGTTCGTAGGAAGAAGAAAAAGGGAAGGTGGTTATGTCATAAATTTCCACATATATCTCCTGGGCCAAAGCTGTCTCAAAGGATACTCCTTACTGCAAAAGAGTTGGGAAAGCAAAAATTTAATTCTTTTCTAAAGTTTAATTAACTTTTTAAAAAGTTAATTCAGCCTTAACTTTAATTCTTTAAGCCTCAACAAGCAAGAGAGAAGAAAGTTGACATTGAGTGTTGGATGAGCCAAAGGTGTCACCTACAAGTACATAAAAAGTTGTTATGGAATTAGAACCAATAAGTAGGATTTTCACAAGAGTAGTATGTCCAACTGAGGACTAGCTAACAGAAGAATAAAAAGGATACTTGCACTTGAATGTGTATGGTAGCACAATCACAAAGACATGGAAACAACCCATATGCTCACCAATACATGAATGGATTAATAAAATATAGTATGTTTATACCATGAAGTACTATTTAGCCATAAAAAATGGTGATCTAGTATCTTTTATGACAACCTAGAGGGAATTGGAAATCATCCTTCTGAGCAAAGTATCACAAGAATGGAGAAACAAACACCACATACACTCACTACTAAATTGGAACTAGTAGATCAACACTTCCATAATCAGTAACCAGCAGGGACGAGGGCATGGGTAAATTCACACCTAACAAGCACAGTGCACACTATCTGGATGAAGAGCACGCTTATACCTTTTTCTCAAGCTGTACAAAAACAAATTACATAACAAACCTAATATTCTAAAATTTTCTTTTAAATGGGCTATAACCAACATTAGTAAACAGCTCTCTTAGAAAAATTCAAATGAAAGATGAATGAGTCTGGTGAAAAGTTAACACAGAAGGATTCTTGGATTGAAAAGAAGATTGAACTAGAGTGAAAGCAAAAATACAGCTCCCCTTATCACAGTCCACTTACCCCTTCTCGTCCTTTGTGCTTGACTTTTGTCTGTGGGGACACGCTTGTGCTAGTGACTTCTGGGCATCAGAACTGTCCCAATGACCTCACATTCCCCCTTCCAAGAGCTGCAACTCAAGTTCAGTTTCTCCCACTCCTTTGAACTCTTGCCAGTTCCTACTATCTTACATGAAGTGTTGAAGTTCCTTGAGGATAAAAAGAAAAATAGCAACTATAGAGCAAGGATTGTCTATATCCCCAACTTCCCTGGTTCAACCAAGTCAATCTTATTCCCTAAAGGTAGCTCATGTCACATGCCCCTTAATTCCTGCTTCCTTTTATTAAGCCTGAAGAATTGGTTCTTTTTTATTGTACTAGTGATCTGGAGTGCCCCGGAGTTAGAATATCCTGTTCTCTATTGTGTTCTAATGATGATCCTGGCTCCATCTCCAGTTTCTGAATTCAGAAAGCCAGAGTAATTACGGTTTTGATTTATTCCCAGGTCGATTTTCTTGCTCACTGAAGTCACTTTTGAACACAATGTTGTTTTTCTGTTTATAAAAATATAATAAATGTGCAGAATTCGGGGAAATAATTTATGATGAACACTAAAAGCATTAGAGATAGCCACTGCCAAAGTGTGATGCTTTTGTCTAAGTAAAAATATATATATAGTGTGTATAGGAAGGTTCAGTTTGCAATCATACTGTCCCTACTATTTTATTCGCCTGAGTAATTATCCCTTAGCAATATGTCACCAGAAGCTACGTTCCATGGCTTTAAATATGCTTGAGCCAGGGTGGCAGCAGTTATATAATAGAAAGCACCATAGAAGTTTCTGTAGAAACAAAGCACATTCAGCAATTAAAGTATCTGTTCTCTGGGAAAGTGGTCCTGAGTTACTTTTGGTGGTACAAGTGGCCTTACACAGGGGAGTGGCTAAAATAGACCTAAGAAAGCCACAGTAGGCCACCAGCATTGTCACCTTTCTTTATTTGGCCTGTTGCTTCAGCTGCTTTTGTGCCATCAACACCCACAGTGCTACCAGCTTCTGAGGAGGCTCCACCTTCAGTTGGGTGACTGATGACTGTGGATTGGGAGAAACGTCAAGCCTCTTGGGGGTGATACAGGAAGCAGGAGGACTATTTCACCTACCTATTTTGTATGAAGTCACCTCATGGACTTTGGGACAAAAACTGCCTTTATTTCAGATCAGGGCCCCCTTCAGGCTATTTCAGATTTCTAGAGGAAGCCTTTTCCTTCTTATTTTCCCACTCTCCTATGTCCTTTCTCCTCATCAAGGATTTGCTAAATACTTTTAGCAGACCAAGTAATCAATGAAACAATTTTCAATGGTGGTTGTGAATAAATGGAAGTTTCTCCAAGTATATCTTTGTACCAAATACTCTAGGGTTCTTTTTTTTTTTTTTTTTTTCAGTAGAAACCATTGAAGTTTATTGGCGGTCACAATGCTTACACTGTATGCAGCAAACACCCTTACAAGTCTATCCACAACCTGATCACGCAAGAAAGGATTCACCACACAGTCGCCAGAGAAGAAGGAAAAAAAATAACAGACTTGTTTCTCGGGGTAAAGGAGAGAAATAAAAATAAAACCTAATAGATGAGTGTTGTCCCGTGGGCAAGAGCTGAACTAGAGATGTATACAACTAGCAGCAACAATCGTGGAAAAGGTACAGGCAAATAGCTTTCTCCATTAATTTTCCTCTATAGGTTAATTTTTTAATATTCAAAACATTTATTATGGTTTTCATCTTGTAAAAATGTATATTTTTAAAGGGGTGGTGGAGTATGTTAAATACTTCATGCGAGGTAGACCTTGTTATTAATAACCCCTCCACTGTAGTAACTTCCTCCAGTTCAGACATTCATTGAGTGCAGGGCACATATATAAATATCTACACGCACGCATCCACACACTGCCTCGAGGGCTGGGGAAGACTAAAATATTGGCCACACGCAGCTGGGCCTCTGGTGGACTCATCCAAATTGCGCAACAGGAGAGTAACTGGCTCAATTCCATCTCTCTAATTTGTGCAGAGACCGAGAACCCTACAACACATAGTTAAATCCAACTTTTAAAAAAGCAAGAGGCATCTGTCTGAGGATGAAGGTAAGCAAAGTGGGAAAAAGGATGGAGATAAGAACACCAAACACTGTTAGCTGGAGTTACTTGTTGTTGCAAGAGGCCAGGGACCTACAGCAATGTCTATGGTTATGGGGGTGGTGCTCTGGCATGGCTTAGCGTTCCTAAAAACAAGGGGTTAATACAGTAACAGGAAGTGATCGTTTGGGTGTGAAAGGGCAATAAGAAAAAATATACATTGGGGATTTTTACATTTTTTTCCCTCTACACTGTGTCACGAAATATATCTCTGCCCTCTCATACGTCCTTGTCCAGTAAAGCTTCAGGCCACAGAGTACACATTTTCCTCACTCGTATACACAACCCCTCACATCGGCATTGGTGCACTAGAGTCTATAAAAATTTTTCAATCACACTTTTTCTTTTTAAACTTGAGTCAATATAAACCTTGTTCAAAATGTTATGAAAAAATGTACATGTTTATACAAGGCAGGTTGTGGCAGGACACTGGGGATTCTTCTGCCTTTACTCCAGGGTTCTTACTAGCATCTACCAAGCACATAGTTACTGTTTATGCAATGCCTATGACCTGGCCTATGAAATGAGCCATTGTAATCATGTGATAACATTTAAACGTTATGGTCCAGGCCATGCACTGTTGTATGTTCTAAGAGTGCAAAGAAGGCAGCCAATGAGTATTAGGATAGTCAGGGAAGACACAGAGGAAGATACACAGCACAAGGGGCAGACTTGAGGAGGGTATTTCTGCAGACGACAAGAAGCTGCACAAATTGTGGAAAGACATCTAGGGGCCCTTTCCGTTATCCTGGGCCCTTTGGTGAAATCAGTCATCTATCACTTTAACAAACATCCACTGAAAAATTCTCTTCTCAAGCACTATTCTCGTCTTTGGAAAAACGTAGGTGAATAGGACAGAGAAGGTCCCTCCCTCCATGAGCCAGTATTCCAGAAACTATCTTTTACTCATGCTTATAATTAATGATCAGTCAGTGCATCTCACCTGTTGCCCTACATACCAAAATGTTTGCTGTTTCACCAGGGCATTCAATCAATAGTTTTATAACTGATAATTCATAATATGTGCTGGCTAGACAATAGGAATTTCACAAAAGATGACTTCTGACATCTGAAAAAGAAAATGAACAACTCTAATTTTTTAAAGCTTGTTTTTTTAATTTTTTTGTTTTTTGGGGTTTTTTTGAGACAGAGCCTCAAGCTGTCACACTGGATAGAATGCTGTGGCATCACAGCTCACAGCAACCTCCAACTCCTGGGCTCAAGCGATTCTCCTGCCTCCACCTCTCAAGCAGCTGGGACTACAGGCACCTGCCACAATGCCTGGCCATTTTTTGGTTGCAGCCATCATTGTTGTTTGGCGGGCCCTGTTGGATTCGAACCCACCAGCTCAGGTGTACATGGCTGGCACCTTAGCCCATTGAGCCATAGGCACCAAGACCAAATCTAATTTTTAAATAAAAATGTGTATTCCTCTCATCATTTCCTCTGGCTAATATATAACTAACCAAACACATTGTTTTTTATTAGCTTTCTTTATAAAATATATTTGTTATTATTCAATTTTCTCATAATGTTTTCTCCAGTTACTGGTCATCTCTAACTAGTCTTTTTCCTCTCAATACATCTATCACTTGAGACATTTGAACCTTAGAGACGCAGACAGATTTCCTAAACATCTTCAAAGAAGTACTTTGGGAAACAGAACAGAACTCATTACCAATCAGCAACCAATCTCTGTTAAATACACTGAGCTGAAGGGACAATAGATGGAATCACAGCATCACTTCCATGTCATATACAACCAAACACATGTTCTGGGTAAGTTCATTTTCACAATCCTGCTACTCCTTCAGCTGCCTCATAAATATTCAGAAAAAAGCAGTTGGTTCTTACTACCCTTAGGATAACCTGGTCCACTTCTAAGTTCCTTTTGTTCTTTTTTTAAAATATTGAGCCTACATTATTTCTCTCTCTAACTTCAAACTATTGTGCCCAGGTAAGCTTTGTGAAACAACTTCTATGAATTTTGTGGCCTCTGGGACAGGATAGCCTTTCAGAGATTTTCCTGCTCCATAAAAAAATCTTGCTAAAGAGATTTCTCTTTTCAAAGTTGACCATACTTAGAAAAATGCAGTTTCCTTAGAAGATATGTTTGCAAATCTTTTTTCTGATGAAGTCTGATAAGAAAGATTAGTAAACAAAACTGAGCTGCGCAAGACACACACACACATACACACATAAAAAAAATCTATATGATAGCAGAGAAAGCAATTAATGGAGGGAAGGGGGGCACTTTATGTAAAGGGTAATACATAAGCAAGGTTTTAATTATCAACAGGTTCTTTCCAGGGAGACAGGAGGAAGACTCACAGTCTAGGAAGGGATGAGACCATGTGCAAAGGCACGGTGTGCAGTGAGAATTCACAAGATGAAATGATGGCTTGAACCTTGGTACAGAAGGAAGAGCAGAGGCACAGGGGAGGGACCAGACCGGGAGGACTTTGACCACCACATCAAAGAGCTTTGGCTTTGTCTTATAGGCACAAAGGAGTCATATAAATATTGTGAGCAGGAGATTCTACTTAGAATTTAAACTGTAGAAAAATTGTACCAGTGTGGAACACAGATTTGTAGGAATAAAAACAGAAGTTAAAAAATGGAGGATGCAGAAGGAAGATCACATGAGACGAGCCTGGGAAATAATAAGATTCCATCTCTACAAAAAATTTAAAAATTAGCTCAGCACACAGATGTGCACCTGTGGTCCCAGCTACTCAACAGGTTGAGGCAGGAGAACAACTTGAGCCCAGAAGTTGGAGGCTGCTGCAAGCTAGGATGACACCACTTCATTGTATCCAGGGCAACAGAACAAGACCCTATTTCAAAAAAAAAAAGAAAGGGGCCGGGCACAGGGGCTCACGCCTGTAATCTCAGGACTCTGGGAGGCTGAGGCGAATGGATTGCTTGAGCTCAGAAGTTGGAGACCAGCCTGAGGAAGAGCGAAACCCCATTTCCACTAAAAATAGAAAAAATGAGGCAAGATGATCACTTGAGTCCAAGAGCTTGAGGTTGCTGTGAGCCATGATGCCATGGCACTGTACATGGGTTGCCAGAGTGAGACTCTGTTGAAAGAGAAAGAGAGAAAGGGAGCAGGTTAGGTGGTCATTGAAGGCTGAAAGGAACAAGGAAAGCAGGGCTTGGAGACTAGAGAAGTCTAATCGGGATGCAAAACTGGAAGGTGGGAGCAATTAGGTGATCAGAGAAGCAAAACCACAGCAATCAGGAGGGTCACAGGGACAAAGGTGATCTGAGGGTAAACGTATACGTGAGAAGGACACTGTGTCCCTTCTAGATATAAAATCAGGCGATCCTGATTACTTTCAGGTCATTTCTCAAGGAATACAATTTCAGTGAGCTCTAGTGACCATGACTCTTGTAGCCACCAGGCTGCATGTTGATTACAGAACATCTCATTTAAGTGCATAACATACTCTTAAACTTGGCAATTTTTCACTTTAGAAATGAGCCAGTAGAATTGAAAACCTATAAAATTTTGGTAAGTCAAAATGGTACATTTGGCTTAGTACCCGTAGTTTAGTGGTTAGGGCCCCCACCACATGAACCGAGGCTGATGGGTAAATACCCATCCAGGGCCTGCTAAACAATGATGACAACAATAACAAAAAAATAGCTAGGCATTGTGTGGCACCTCTAGTTCCAGTTCTTTGAGAGACTGAGGCAAGAGAATCGCTTAAGCCCAAGAGTTTGAGGTTGCTGTGAACTGTGACACCACAGCACTCTACTAAGGGTGACAATGTAAGACTCTGTCTCAAAAAAAAAAAATGGTACGTTTTGAACATTGGTACAGTGTGGAGTATCACTCTGCATGAGCTCAATAAGCTACTAATCCTCCCTGAGGCTAGTTGCCATTTCTATAATGCAGGGATAGTCATCCCTTCTTCACATGAACCCAATACAGAGAAAATGTCAAATAAATGTTCATTCTCTTCTATCTCCCTTAAAAGCAAAAATGTCAGATAAAATAGAAAGTGCTTCACATCATTAAAAAATACATAAAGATGCACATATTAGCATATGTTTTGAATTAATAAAAGGAATGGAAAATAAGCAAAATGCAAAAACATGAATATTTCAAGTCATATAACCAAACATTCAAGTACAATGGATTGGATTGCAAACCTCCCCTCTACTGAGCTGTCACATCTGTTACCTTATCACAGTGCCCCTCTCCCTCAGCATGATGACCATCATAATAGTTTATCTTCTCCTCTCCTGGGTTTATAGTTGAAGGATTTTATACTCCTTATCCACTAAACCTTAAGTTGTCTACATGACTAGTGTATTGATTTACTTGCATTTGTACCAACTTTCCCTCGATTCTTAATTTGAATAGAAGCATCTGGTTAATGTACTCAAAGACATTCTCCCTTGCTTTAGCACGAGTTCTGTTTCTCACAGCAAACCATTTTAAGGAACACAAAAATCTGGAACTAGAAGAGACATTGAAAAATCACAAAATTAACCCTGTACTTTAACATGTAGATAAAAGAAAAAAACTCTTGACAAGTTCTGTGAACATACTGATTAACTGAAATATTAAAATATTGACATGGCAATGAATAATAATTAATCATGCTGCCCTCACATCCCCACTCATTTTCATTTCTTGCCACTAGAATTTTGGAATGCACAGATTTTTTTTAATGTCTAAGTCCTTTGAAAAGGTTTTGGAAAGACTAAGTGATTAAAAAAAAAAAGACTATGATTTCTTTGGAGAAAGAAGAGGACACATCTGCACTGTGAGGAGTGATGAGATCCTCCAGGGCTTCAAAGAAATCCAAGTCTGAGGCTCCTAAGGGAACAGAAATCTGTAGGTCTGGGGAGAGTCTCACGTCCCTCTTGGGTGCTAAACCCTCAGTGGTGTGGGTCTGTGCGGCATCTCTTGAGATTCAGTGATGGGCATCCAGATTCCTTGACACATTGAAGATGAGAGTGTGTCCCAACACCACCAGGGCCACAAAACTCAACCCAGTGAGCAAGGAATGAGAGTGACTCACCAATGATCAGTGAAGTCCTTGAGATCCCTCCCTGGAGTTGCAGCCCTTCCAAAGCCCAGAAGCTTAGAGTGACCACAAGAAAAGAAATCTCAAGTGTACCTGCATAATGAAGTTCAGAATCAAGTTTGTTTGTTTATTATTTATTTATTTATTATTTATTTTGATAGAGAGTCTCACTATGTCACCCTCAGTAGAGTGCCATGGCATCACATCTCACACAACCTCAAACTCTTGGGCTTAAGCGATTCTCTTACCCCGACCTCCCAAGTAGCCAGGACTACAGGCACCCACCACAATGCCCACCTACTTTTGTTGTTGTTGTTGTTATCATTGTTGTTTAGCAGGCCCGGGCCAGGTTTGAACTCACCTGCCTCGGTGTGTGTAAGTGGCTGGTGCCCTAACCACTGGCTGAATCAAGTTTATTTAAACAACATTTAACACATGCTCTGGTTTTCCAACTCAGCCTATGGCTTTGTACTCCACTATACCTCCATTATAATGTTCTCTAATAGCTCTTCTGTAGTTTAATTTTATAGAGATGTCTCAAGATATAAAATCAATGTCCACAAGTCAGTAGCCTTTGTATATGCCAATAACAGCCAAGATGGGAAGTTAATTAAGGACACAACTCCCTTCACCATAGCTTCAAAGAAAATGAAATAACTAGAAATATACCTAACAAAAGAGGTGAAGGACCTCTATAAAGAAAACTATGAAACTCTAAGAAAGAAAATAGCAGAGGATATTAGCAAATGGAAGAACATACCATGCTCATGGCTAGGAAGAATCAACATTGTTAAAATGTCTATTCTTCCTAAAGCAATCTACCAATTCAATGCCATCCCTATTAAAATACCAACATCGTATTTTTAAGACTTGGAAAAAATGATTCCACATTTTTCCTGGAACCAGAAAAAAAAAAAAACCTGTAGCTAAGGCAGTTCATAGTAATAAAAACAAAGTCGGAGCATCAGCACACCACATTTTAGTCTGTACTACAAGGTCATAGTGGTCGGGACAGCATGGTACTGGCAAAAAAAATAGACACAGACATTTAGAATTGAATAGAAAACCAGGAAATGAAACTAACATCTTACAACCACCTAATCTTCGATAAACTGAGCAAGAACATACACTGAGGGAAAGACTCCCTATTTAATAAATGGTGCTGGGAGAACTGGATATCCACATATGAAAAACTGAAACTAGACTCACACCTTTCCCCACTTACAAAAATTGATTCAAAATGGATAAAGGACTTAAATTTAAGGCATGAAATGATAAAAATCCTCAAAGAAAGCATAGAAAAAACACTGAAAGATATCTGCCTGGGGAAAGACTTTACAAAGAAGACTTCTGTGGCAATTGCAACAACAACAAAATTAAACAAATGGGACTTAATTAAACTCAAAAGCTTCTGTACAGCTCAGGAGACAACAAACAAAGCAAATAGACAACCTACACAATGGGAAAGGATATTTGCATATTTTGAATCAGACCAAAGCTTGATAACTAGGATCTAATAGAGAACTCAAATTATCCACATGAGAAAAGCCAACAATCCCTTATATCAATAGGCAAGAGAGATGAATAAAACCTTCTCTAAAGAAGACAGATGAATGGCTAGCAAACCTATGAAAAATGCCCATTGTCCCTAATTACAGAGAAATGCAAATCAAAACCACCCTAAGGTATCATCTAACCCCAGTGAGAATAGCCCCCATCACAAAATCTCAAAACTGCAGATGCTGGTGTGGATGTAGAGAGAAAGAAACACTTTTACACTGCTGGTATGACTGCAAACTAATGCAACCTTTTTCAAAGGAAGTATGGAGAAACCTCAAAGAACTCAAGCTAGACCTCCCATTTGCTCCTGCAATCCCATTACTGGGCATCTACCCAGAAGGAAAAACATACTTTTTCCGTAAGGACACTTGCACTAGACTGTTTATCGCAGCTCAATTTACAATTGCCAAAATGTGGAAATAGCCTAAATGCTCTCCAACCCAGGAATGGATTAACAAGCTGTGGTATATGGATACCATGGAATACTTTCAGCCATTAAAAAAGATGGAGCAGGGTACTGGTGAAACTTATTAAATGTAGAGTATCAATGTCTTTACATAGTGATCAAGAAAATGCCATGAAGACTATCTGTAACAGTACGATCAAAACATTTCTGAATGTATATGAATCGTGCCCTATGATTGCACCAATGTACAGAATTATGATTCAATAAAATTATAAAAAAAAAAAAAAAGATGGAGACTTCATATCCTTTGTATTAACCTGGATGGAAGTGGAATACATTATTCTTAGGTTAAAGCATCACAAGAATGGAGAAGCATGAATCCTATTCAATTTTGATATGAGGACAATTAATGACCTATTACACAGTGGGGGGTGGGAAAAGGGGCAAACAGAGAGAGAGAAGGAAGGAGGGGGTGGGGGAAAGGAAGAGCAGGAAGAGGGAAGGTGGAATGGAGATGGGGTTTTGGTGTGTGACACACCTCTTGGGGACAAAACACAATTGTAAGAGGGATTTTACCTAACAAATGCAATCAATGTAACCTGGTTTCTTATACCCTCAATGAATCCCCAACAATCAAAAAAGAAAAAACAAACAAACAAACAATAAATAAATAAATAAATTTTAAAAAATGGAGACTTAAAAAAATATGTAT
>CAUYON010097319.1:0-26152 GCA_963573935.1 Arctocebus calabarensis | reverse complement strand
CCGTGGCATCACAGTTCATAGCAACCTCCAACTCCTGGGCTCAAGCGAGTCTCCTGCCTCTGCCTCCCAAGTAGCTGGGACTACAGGCGCCCGCCACAATGCCCGGCCATTTTTTGGTTGCAGCCGTCATTGTTGTTTGGCGAGCCGGGGCTGGATTCAAACCCGCCAGCTCAGGTGTACATAGCTGGTGCCTTAGCCTGCTGAGCCACAGGCGCCACGCTGATAATACCATTTTAACAATAAATATTTTCTGCAGACATTCTTAATTTTCTCTTTGTGTGAATGGCCTCAGGTTGTCTAAGGTTCATGTGCTGACTGCAGGCTTTCCTCACAGTGTGGAATTCGTATGATTTATGTCCAGTGTGAATTCTCAGTGTAGTCTAAGGCCAGAAGTTGAAGTGAAGGTTTTTCCACATAAGTGACATTGACATGGATTCATACCATGTTGAATTTGAATGTGGTTTCTAAGGCCAGATCTTTGTATAAAGGTTCTCTGAGATAGATGACATGCCATCTAATATCAAAACATTTTCTGAAGATATTCTTTATCTTCTTTCTCCTGTGAACTGCCCCATGTGGCCTGAGGTGATACCCTTGAGTAAATACTTTCCCTCACAGATGGCGTTCATATGGCTTCTCTCCAGTATGAATTCTCTTATGCTTTCTAAGGCCAGAGCTTGAACCATGTAATGTTCTCCTTTGATCTCATTTCATAGATTCTCTCCAGGGTGCTTTTTCCCAGTAGATGGCATTCCTCAGATTCCTCTCCATTGTGAATTCTTGTGTGTGATCTAAGGCTGATGTTTGACTGACATTTTCCATATATGTCCTAGTTACATGGTTTCTCTCCAGTTCTAAAGTGAAGTGGCCCATGAGATGAGAGCTTTGAATATGAGCTTTTTCACAAAGGCGGCAATCACTTGGCCTTTCTGCAGTGTGAGTTTCCTAAGAAAGATGGAAAGTGAAAGTGCTGGAGTATCCTTACTAGGATTAAGAAAATGATGCGATCATTCCCTTCCCTAAATAACCACAACCTAAACTAGTAGGTGAACACATGCAGAGTCCACTTAGCAACATACTCTCTTAAGAGGCAGCTGAAACTAGGTCAATTACAGTCACGGAGCTTTAGTCAATCCCAGTCTCCGGCTGATGGAACCAGGCCAAGCTGGGAGCAGAAACTCAGCAAGCCGTCGCCGACGTCACTTCCGTTTCCTGTCCGTATGAGTTTCCTGATGACGCAGCAGCCACAGAGTCCATCTAAGCTTCTCTGATTCCCGAGCTGCACCGGGTTTGGCCCGAAAGCTGCTCTAGATTCTTTCACTGGATTCCTTCTTATTTTATATTTCGACGGGAGTGCAGTTGACACAGAAATCTAGGGAGAGTAGAATGGTTGGCAAGAGGAACACAGACACAGTGAATTTGTACTGAAAATCTCTCAGCCCAGAAACCTCGCATCAAGACTCCGGTAGAGGCTCGGCGCCTGTGGCTCAAGCGCTTAAGGCACCAGCCACATACACCTGAGCTGGCGGGTTCAAATTCAGCCCAGGCCCGCCAAACAACAATGATGGCTGCAACCGGAAAAAAAAAAAAATAGCTGGGCGTTGTGGCGGGCGCCTGTAGTCCCAGCTGCTTGGGAGGCAGAGGCAGGAGAATCGCTTGAGCCCAGGAGTTGGAGGTTGCTGTGAAATGTGATGCCACGGCACTCTACCCAGGATGAAGGCTTGAGGCTCTGTCACAAAAAAAAAAAAAAAAAAAAAAAGACTCAGGTAGACTCTGATAGACCTCACTCTTGGGCTTAAGAGATTCTCTTACCTCAGCCTCCCAAGTGACTGGGACTACAGGCACCGGCCACAATGCTAGGCTATTCTGTTGTTGTAACTGTTATTGTTTGGCAGGCCCGGGCTGGATTCGAACCGACCAGCTCTGGTGTATGTGATGGACACCCTAGCCTCTGAGCTACAGGTGTGGAACCCATAATCCTCTTCTTAGAGCTGGGTCGTGGAACCCCAAGGGAATCCCTTTGCACATTCTCAGTGGCCATCCAATGTGTACCTACAATGTTCTCACCTCCCTTTTTCACAGGATCCTGTTGGCAGGTGGATCTAAGATAAGGGTTTTCATGACAACAGGCAAAATTAAGTGTACTGTACTGTGGTGGAGGCAGGGGTCAGTCTTGGTCTAGTAGCACTTTCATGCATCCTAATAGCTGATGCCTATATTTGCAAATGCAGGAAACTTTATCCCCACTGTCATCACCGAAATGTCAGGATACCAGGCAAGGAGGTGAGGGTGAGCGGCTGCTCAGTCCAGGCAGACATAAGGCAGAATAGTCAAGGGCCCGCTGCCGTCCAACCTGTCCACTGACATGCACTGGGTCCAGTTGTACCAGTTGCCCTGTGTGTCCTGACACCCGTTCACCCCTGGCCATTGGCTGGCCTGGATTCTATGGAGATCATCCCGTGTGACCTCCCGAGTCAGCCCTGGTAGGTCCGTGGGCGGGGCCTGAGGCACCAGCATCTGAGGCTTTGGGGCCCCTGGCCGAGTGTTCTCTTCCTGCTTCAGGTACTGGGGCACCGAGGGGTGGGCCCCACGGGCATGCAGGCTTGCAGAGGACCAGGACGGGAGTCGCCTTTTCTGGAGGCCAAGGTCCGACGGGATCATCTCCTTGCAGGACAAGTCCTTCCAGCTTGTCTGTTGGAAGGGGGTTGGGAGGCTGGCCTTGGCCTCTGGCCCCTCCAGCTCCACCCTGGGCTGCTCTGTGTGTACAGGGATGTCTGTCCAGTCTGGCTGCTTCTGGGTCAGAGTTTTGATCTGTCTAGTCACAGGGTCAAAGGTGAGCTTTCGCTTTTTCAACCGGACTGGCTCAACCTTCCCGGGGGCTCCCTGCCCAGCCAACAAAACAGTGCATTCACGAGGCTGGTGCCTCCCCTTGGTACTGTCAGAGCCACCCGAGGAGGCAAAGGCCCTGTCCCCAATGCAGGAGTCCTGAAGGCTGCCTGGACCGGGTAGGAGGGGCTCTGCTGCTTCTGGTGACAGCCCTGCCTGGCGCCCTGGCCCAGCCAGCCCCTGGTGGCCCTGGGACTGCTCCAGGCAGTGCACTGGTCTCTCCTCAGTAGCCAGCATGTGGGTCCTCCTCTTGGTGGACATGGATGGCTGCTCCAGCAGAAGTGATGGGGGTATCTGCCTGGCATGGAGTGCTTGGGGCCGAGGAGAGGGGATGGGCATGGAAGTCCGGGGTGCACATGAGCTCTGCGGCCGGACAGAGAAACGCCCCGGCGATGATTTGCCAGGACTGAAAGAGCAGCCAAGAGGGCGCTTGGACCGTGGGGGCGCTTTGTCCCCCCTGGGCTGCTGCAGGACCTCAGCCTTTTCCTGCAAACGGGGCCGGGGTGTCTGGCCCAGGCCTGGCAAGCCGGTGGTGGGCCTGGCCTCCTTGACAGGGATCTTTCCACCCCACCTGTCGTGGGCATTGGGCTTCAGTTGACTGCCCTCCTGGCGTGTGCGCCCACTGCTGGGAAGGGGGCCTGGGATCCCACCAGTGGGGAGGGAGGATGAGCTGGGGACCGGGGGGTTCCGGCTCCATTTGGGGACCTTGGGAAGTGGCCCTGGGCTGGCCACGTCGCTCTTTGTCCAGCGGCGTTTGCGGCTTTCCTCCTCCTCCAACTGCTCATCTGGCAGCACCCGGAGGTTCTGGGGGTTCTTCACATCCCGGATGGTCTTCCCCGGACCGGCCTCTGGCAGAAAGCCGGGTGTGCCTCCATCTGCCCAGCCCGCCGCCACCGCCGGCCCCCGGGGCGCCGCCTCATCCCGCGGCAGCGGCTCCAGGAACTTCTGCCAGCTCCGCAGCAGCTTCTTGGCCCGCTTGGCCACCTCCTGGTTCTGGCTCTGCTTGCGCACGTCGTTGATGACCCGCCCAAGCCGCGTGTCCTCCAGCGCCTTTTTGGTGATGGGGTACGTCTCCAGGCTGGAGATGACTTCCAGCACCGCCGCTGTGTCCCTGATGTTGTTCTGGGCGTCGATGGCCTGCAGTAGCCGGTCCTTCATCTGCTGTGGAGACGGCAGGGCAGCTGTCCCCCTTGTCTGGCCCAGGCGGGGAGCACCGGCCAGGCCAGCAGAAAGGCCGCCAGAAGTGGGGGACATGGGCTCACTCAGTTCCTGGTCCCCAACTGATCTTGGCCCAAAAGCTTTGGGTTTACGAAAAACATTGAAGTCAGACTCACTTCTGCAGTCCTGAGAAGGAGCCTCCATGTCTCCTAGAGCAACGGGCACAAGGCTTCCCAGTGAGGAACTCCAGTGGCACAACGCCAGGAAGCTTCCTTCCGCTGAGGAGACCTCCAAATGGGAGCTTGGAGCTTCCGCTCGGCGCCTGCATCCGTTAGCCCCGCCTGCCACTTCCGCCCCGCCCTACGCGTCACCCCAAAGCCACGCCCACCCGTCCCACTCTCCGCCAACCACAGGCGCAGCTGCAGGATCCCCACGTCCCTTAGACCGGACATGTTAGCGTCCCAGGCGCTTCCTGTTGTAATTCTGACTTCAACGCTGTACTGGTGAAGGCTGAGGGGCTCTGGTGAAAGGGCACACGGGGAGACCCGTGGAAAGCAGCAAAGTGCCCCAGAGATAACGTCTTCCCTCTGAGGCCCATTCATGTGAATGATCTAGACCGGGGGATCACAGCATGTCAGTGTGGAGACGATAGTGTTTTAAATGAAGGTGAAGAAACAGCGCTGTGAAATTTATTACTCAACACAACAATTCCTGTTTCGATTGTGTAAACAGAACTTCAAATGATTTTGGTTAAGTGACGTTTATAATAAATTGAATAGAAATGGGGGAATGTATGGCATGTAAATAGGAGGGTACACAATCGATCAGTATTTGACGTGTCAATGACTAAATCTTCAAAGAGTCCTGGTAGAGGACTCACTTTGACATCTGTATTCTTTAAACATGTACTCTGTCCTGATTCATGAACTCTTTAAACAGTTCTTGATCTGTGGAAGTATTTCACTAGAAAGAATTATGGAGAATATTCTCTTGATGTGCTGCATTTCATTATTAATTTGTATTGTATGTTTTGAAAATCTGTCTCAATGTTTATAAAATTCATCCATATGTGGTGTCTCACATGGGTGCTTGCTTATTAAACGTCACAATCCATTTCTTCTTGGTTATAATCCTCACAGTTTATTTACCTGAGAGCAATCAAAAGCTTGCAAGAAATAGCAGAATTCCTCCCCAGTGCATCCAAATTTCCAAACTTCACTCACTGCCTCTGAGTGACCTTTATATATTCAAGTGTGATGAGCATTGCATGCAGACTGGTTCTCAATTTGGGTCCAAGCTCTGACCATCACCTGGTCAGTGTCCAGCCAGGCAGATCCCTGGGCCCACAGGGGCACCCCTGCCCCCAGTCTGGACTTGAAAGGCAGAGTCCAAGAAAAGCCTTGTAAGTGCTAGAAGGAACGTGGTGAAATTGTGCAGGACATTGAAGGCAAGCAGATACCAGAAGGGGGAAGGTTTGACCATTTCTGCCACACAGGCTCCTTCTATAGCCTGGACCAGGACATGGGCTATGCCTGCCTTATGAACATCCAAAAGTGGTTGGAATTATTTTAATTCTTTTAGATCATTTTCACAGGTTTTTCCTTGTTAGATGTAATTTTGCTTTACCTGCCGGATATACTGATAGTTGTATCACAGCCCCTCCCTGCACCACAGTACACCCTGATACTCCTTATTTTATTCTCCTCTTCAAGTTGTACTATAATTTCTGGTTAAATGCACAGGCAGCACTTCCGTTACGATGGACATTTATTCCAAACCACATGAGGTGTCCACTCAGAAAGTCCCTAACAAAAGGGCCTTTCCCTGTGCTTGAAAATAGATGTGGTGCCCCACACCTATCCACCATGCTGAGTCACTCCTTTTCCATCAGGTATGAAATTCCCAGCTGCACAGACTTCTCCTTTCCACAGGAGAGTTACAATCTTGTTTGTCCTGCCCAATCTATGTGCTCAGGTTTGCTACAAATACTATCAGATACATTCTAGTTACTCCATAAGTGTCTGAAGTGTAAATGAATGAATGACAAACAACAAAACAGAGGCAACACTGAATGAACACATGAGGTCACTGAAGGCAGAAAGAGCATCTCAGTAGGAAGTGAGAAAGAGTAGGCTCCTGGACTCTGTTCTGCAATTCCCCCAATTTTATTATATTAAATTTTTTATCATTACAGGCACGTAACAGTTGTATGCATTTGCAAGGTACATGTGCTGTTTGGATACAGGCATTCAATATGAATTAATCAACTCAAGGTAACTCATTAGCTGTTATGGACCATGATTGAGACCAAGGAAGACCAGAACTGGGGAGGGTAGTGCTAGCTGAGGGAAGAAGCTGGTGTGCTCAGAAATTTTGGCCACAGACTGCCAGGAGCTGCACTGTCACCTGTGGTTGTCAGGGCATCCCTGGAGTGTGGGGGGATCCCTGCGGTTGGGGCAGGAAGGGAAATCGTAGGGACGATGTGTGCCAAGCAGGAAGGAATCATTTTATCTACAGTCCCTGCTGTTTCCCTCACCCGACCCCCAGCAGTGGGGGCCCTGTCATGTACAGAATGAGGGATGAGGCAGGTCAGTGCCAGAGAGAAGCAGGGTTTGCTGGCATGACACTCCCTTCACACTGTGGGCATTGCCCTGATGCAGCAATGCAGGGTGAGTCTTGGACAATCACTTTCAGAAGAGACACCTCCGGGCTTGGCTAGGAGGCCTGATATGGAGCCTGTGGAACATCTGCGGCCTTGGACTTGGCGAAGGGGGCAGAGGTTGGAGGGCAGAGCTGGACATGGGTTCCAGTCCACGGAGGTAGAAGCTGATGGCGTCTGGCCTGGAGAGTCTCACTGGACTAGGCGTGGGTGGCAGGGGAAAGCACCGGGGGGCAGGTGATGGATAATGAGGGAGGTAGGACGGAGTTGTCAGGACGGAAGGGCAGCTCGACAAGGGCCGGTGGGCAGGGTAAGCCGCCTCCACCTCTTCTGCCTGCCAGACGGGCACCTGCTCTGTGCCCATGGCTTCAGGTTCTCCACCTTGAACACGGACCTCCCAGGTGATGTCAGCGGCGCAGGGTAAGATGCACTGGGTCTGCACAGGAAACTGCAGACCGTCTGGTGCTGTCAGCTCATGCTCAGGGACCAGCACTAGAACCACATGACCCAGGGTCAGCTGCAGGGCCGTCTGTGGGGCCAGGATGCGGACTTCTTCTCCCACACTCGGCTGCAGCTCCGCCCCTGGCTGCAGGACCAGGATGAAAGCCTGTGTGCTGGAATCATCCAGTGCCTGTGGAAAGACAGTCCTGAGTGCTCCGTCTTCTAAAGAGGTGACAGGACAAACGGTGCTGATGGGGAGGGGCCCACCAGGAACTTCACATCCTACTTCTTTAAACCATCACCTCCCTGTCCCAATTTGCTCTCTTGCTGAATCGCCCCAAGGGCACATCCCTGTGTGGCTCTTGTAGCCTGGGATTTATGCAGCAATGTCTAATCTTTGCCATCCAAGGGCACAGACACTTACCTGGGATGGGTCTAGGGACTGACATGAATTGAAGTGAGGAGCTCCTTGAATGGCAGGCATTTCTGCACCTGGGGAAATAGCAGAGTGGACAGGTGAAGGCTGTGGTTCTGCTGGACCCCAGGGTCAAGGCTGTGACTGGAAGGAATCCCAAACCCACCACAAGCCAGTGGCAGAGCCCCTGTCTATGGCGCTGCCCCTCCACACATCCTGGAATATGCACCTTCATCTTTTTATGATTTTGTGGGCATGATCCTGCTTTCCAGGCAGTGGGAACTTAAGGAAAAGCTGAGAAGGTAGCGTACCTGTGATGGGGTGTGGTTCTCCCTGCTGACGTTTGGGTGGAGTCAGGCATGCAGGAGTGGAGCTGGGGGAGAGAGAGAGGGCAAGTCAGGTTTCCACACGCACAGAGTCCACCCCTCATGCATAGGGGCAGTTTTCCATTTGGCCACATTGCCATTGGGATCCACCTCCCCACCTTCATCCCCTCTGGCAGGTTTTCCCTTGAGTAGGGGATGGGATATGGTAAAGGGTGTGACCCCAGGAAGCAGTTTGCTCCTTCAGGAGCACCTCAGATGAGAAGAGAGATGTCCCATTATGCTTTAAGACTTTAGGAGAGGTTGATGTTCCAGGTACGGCACCCCTGGATGTATGCAGTTAAAACATGAATGGAACCACAAATAATGCCTTTCTTGATTAGCAGGAGGTGGAACCCTTAGATCGAATCCTTGCTGTCCTTTCTACACACAGGTGAGACAAATCCCACTTACGAGTAGTGGACTGGACATGGGGCAGCCCTGAGGCGGGGCTGCTGATGGAAGCACATTCATCCTGGGCGAAGCACAGGTTAACTCTTCAAGTCTTGTCCCTCCCCTGGCAGTCTACATTCAAGACATTCAATATCTCAGCAGGCCAAGATGCCTTCTCTGTCCCGCTGCGGCTCTGTAACATAAATTCACACACACACAGTCACACACCACCTACTGGCAGCCAAGGCAGACACACACTCAAACATACCTGCTCTCTCTCGTCGTGTTGGCCTCTGTTTCTGCCCAGGACTCACTGGGGCTTTGTGGGTGCCGGCAACAATACATAGTAAAGGGTCTGTGCACTTGATGGTCTCAGACAACTTCAGTCTTTATCCTCTTTCCTGGAAAATCTATGCCTAGATCTTTAACTTCAATTTAAGGATAAAAGTCAGCCCCAGATGGACACAAACAGGCAGATCATGTTGTGGAGTCCTCTGGCCAGCAGGAGGATGAATACTGCTCAGAGAGGTCAAGATCTCAGGCAAATCCTTTAAGAAGTTTGAAACTCTGCTGAACTGGAGAAGCTTCCTGGATGCCTGCAGGAGCCAAAGTGGTGAAGACCTCTTCCCAGGCTACTTTTATACAGTCCTGACCAGATACCACCCTCCTTGCACTCACACCTTGTAGGTGTGGCCCAATCTAATCACCCCAATCCAATCATATTTTACTTAATGATCTCTGGAAAGTATCATTTTTCAAAGTGATTTTGGCTCAAGGAATGAAGAACATTGACACAAAGTCTGTGTCAGGGCACTGAAGAATTGAAGGAGAGCATCTCCCTGAGCAATCTTGGGTCTGTCTTTAGTATCAAAAATCAGGAGAAAGTAGTTCAAAGTCACCTATCAGAAATCAGCAGTAAAAAAGGCAAACGAGGGAAGTGTCAGACAGAATGCCCCAATTTGTTTTTGCAAAACTACAGACCTTGAACATGACCTCTGCCTCCAGCATCAAGAGACCTGTGGAATCTGGAGAATCTTTACAGCACCATTAAGCTGAGTATTCCCACACCTCACATAAACATCCCCTCTTGGAAGCCACTTTTCTGACCTGCGTGTACACAACTCACATGCCATTGTCATGATTCTTTAGGTCTCTCAAGCAGAAAGCTAGTCCTAAGGGTAAGACCAGGGTTCTATTTTCACTACACCATTCTGATGCATTTTTTATGAGTAAAATATTGGTACACACGTATATTTTCAGAACATATATTTTATGAGGAAAAATAAGTATTTGTACATCAACCTCTTCCATTTTGCACTTTTCATGGCTAATTGTGGTAAAAGGCACATAATATAAAATGTACTGTTTTAATTGTATTTACACGTGTAATTGTGTGCCATTCAGGACATTGGCCTTGACGTGTATCAGTAACTATCACCCCATGCCACAAATGTCTTATTGTCCCCAACTGAAACACTGAACTCATTGAAGGTTGACTGCACATTTTCAATGTGGGAAGACCTCTGCCTATGTTTGAGGGTGGAAAATGAGCACTTAAGGGAAGAGTCCTATCTTGATGTGCTCTCCTTACTAAATATGATTTAATGAGCTTCAAACCAATATGCAATTGTTTATTATAAGTAGATTAGAAATGGAATTAAGAAAATGGTTTCAGATGATGGGAAAGGGAATAGGAACAGGAAGGAAGTGGATCGGAGAAAAGCAGGTACATCTTCAAGACCTATGCTGAGATATTCAAAGTCTGCTCCAAGAGCAACAGCTCAAAGTGTGGCCCTTTAAGACAAACAGACTGTCCTGCTGAATCTTCACCCCTGCCCCAGTGCAACTCCACCTCAAGGTCTTTGGGCACCTGGAGGCCATGCTCCCAAAGGTGGGACTGCTTTCTTCAAGAGAGTGAGTGCAGGGGGGTGGTAAGATTCACCAGAGGTGTAAGGTGCTGAAATCGGCACAAATGCTTTGATCTCATAGGAAAGGAAAAGTCTGTCAGGGAACAATGCCCCTCCCCTCCCATTTCTCAGTATGGCACACCACCGCTAGCCCAGAAGACTTCCTAGGGGCTTAATTGCTCATCTTAGGGTTCATGTGCACTGTGGAATTGGGGTCCACCTTGATGTTCTGCACCTGGACTGCATTCCTCTTCCAAATTTTTGTGTGAGAATGAAAGGTATTGTAGAGTCATAAACGTAAGAAGTAAATCAGTGCAATTAAAGTAGTTAAAGAAATAGTTTGGTTAGAAAATGCAAGACCAGCAAGAACCATGATGTAAGGCAGCCGTTCTCAACCTGTGGGTCACAACCCACAGGAGCTGTATTAAAGGTTCCCAGCATTAGGAAGTTTAAGAGCCACTGAAAGGGTTCAGCCTCCCCCCCAACCCTTTAAGGTCTGTAATAAAAACGGACACAGGGGCTGATCCATGGTCCTCACATGTTAAAGTGGACAGTGCCCCAACCCAGCTCTTAGCAACCCTTCTCTTTGTGTCTCAACATTTCATTTTTTCCCCATCTTCTTGTCTCTTCCAGGCACTGGAGGGAACTCATGGTAAAGTTTGGGTCACTTTAGAGTGACATGTACACTTACACCGCTACACAACACATATGAAGATTTGTTTTCTGACTTATTTACATCCTATGTCATAGACAACATCAGCATCTATTTCAAATTAAAGAAATTGACATCCAGTGGCAGAAGCTCACAGAAGCTCCAAGCACAGCCCTCCTGAGAGCCAGTGTTGGTAGAGAAGGAGGATCCTCCCACAGCCCTTAGCTGTCCTCTTTGGGTTCTGCAGTACCCCTCCCTTACTTCCATGTCCCCATTCATTGAAACTACATAGGTGAATGTGTGCAAGTGTGTGTGTGTGCACCCGTGTGTGCTGGCAAACACACATATGATAGAACCTCTGCAGCTGACCATCCTCCTATGCTGACCACCCCCCTCAGTTGACCTAAGTCTCTTAGGCCACACATGCACTACCTCTACCCTGTGAAAGAGACCTATATTTGACCGCCTGCCTTTGTCCAGCAGTTTGTCGCCATCCCTTGGCAGGGAATTTCCAGATTCTACTGCACATATCTGCCAAAATACACAAGGCTTCACATTCAGAATGAGTGTACTGAGGTTCAGGGTCCAGTGTCTCCCACAGTTCACCCTAAAAGTCACATGAGAACATCTTGGAGGCTTAATTAAATTCACTCTAATCAGCGAATGCCTATGGGCAGATGACACTGTGGTTGTTTGGGGAGGTGATTTAAAAGAGTTCTGGGGAGTACTTTTACTGAAATGTTGTGGTTGTATGTATGGGGCTTCCGTGTGCTGGTCTTGACTTCCCAAGCGCAGTGCTCTTGAGACTGGGGCCTGGGGACAGGACTAGCAGCCTCATTGCCAGGCGCCTTGATACAAGTTTGAATTAAAGGGTCCGCCCCTAACCGACAGAATCCTCCTTGGTATAGGGTCCTGGATCCCCAAGAGAATCCCTTTGCACATTCTCAATGGGCATCCAACATGTACCTACCATGTTCTCAATCTCCCTTTTCCATAGGCTCATGTCAGTAGGTAGGTAGATCTAAGACAAGGGTTTGACACTGTTATTTCCTCCTTTAGGAATGTATTAATAAACCCTTAATGGTATTACATCCATCTCTCTCTCTCTCTCTCTCTCTCTCGCATGCACACACACACATTTTGTATATCCTCTGGGCCATAGATGGATGTTTGAATCCTTTTGGTCCTGTGAATATTGCTAGTATGTACTACTGTTTACAAGATCTGTTCAGCCTTACTTTTAAGCTTTTATTAAAGAGAAGTTTCGGGATCCTATAATAATTATGTGGTTATTCTCTTCAGGGATGGCAGTATAGTTTTCCATAAGGATTGTACCATTTTCTCAAACCTAATACTAAAGGAAAAGAGTTTAATTTCTCTACATCTTTAACAAAACATCTTCCTGCATTCATTGATTGGTTTGATATGCTTGATTGATTTAAACTTAGCATACCGCCGGGGGAGGAGGACTATGTCACTGCACTTTGATTGGCATTTCCTTAACACATAATGACATCGAGCATCTCTTTGTGAATTTATTGGCCAGTGTACATCTTCTTTGGAAAGATGTCAATTTAAAAAGTTTTCTCACTTTAACTTTAGTTGTTTCAATTCTTTCTTACTTTTTTTCTTTTTTGTTTAAGAGAAGAGGCCTCACATGCTTGAATGCAGTGTTCCCATCATCCTTCACTTGCAGCCTCCAACCCTTGGGTTCAACGATCCTCCTCCCTATCTTCCTGAGTAACTAGTACTATTAACGTATGCCCCCCTGTCTGGCTAATTGTTTGGTTATTTTTTGTAGAGGTAACATGTTGCTATCATGCCCAGGCTAGTCTAAAAGTCCTGGACTCAGGCAGTCCTCTGCCTCTGTCTGTCAAAGTGCCGGGATCACCCCTGTCTCCAGGTGCTGGATTGTTGCCTTTTGCTAAGTTGTAGGAGCTTTTATTTATTTTCTGCATATTAGTCCCTTATCAGATATATGTTCTGTGAATATTTTCTCCTATCCCATGGGTTGTATTATCACTCTCTTCATAGTGTCCTGGATGCACAAAACCTTTTCATTTCGTTGCATCCCAATTAACCACTGTTAATTTTTCTGTTCTCTGGTATCATATACAGGAAATCTGAACAAAGTCCAATATAATGAATATTTCTCCCTATGTTTTCTTCTGAATGTCTTATTGTTTACTTTGTACATTCACTCTTTTATCAAGTTTGATTTAAATGATGTATATTGTGTTAGGTAATAATTGAAATTATGGTTGTTTTATGGACATCTCAGTTTATTTATTTATTTATTTTTTTGAGACAGAGCCTCAAGCTGTCACCCTGGATAGAGTGCTGTGGCATCATAGCTCACAGCAACCTCCAATTCCCGGGCTCAAGCAAGTCTCCTGCCTCTGCCTCCTAAGTAGCTGGGACTACAGGCGTCCGCCACAACACCCGGCCATTTTTTGGTTGCAGCCGTCATTGTTGTTTGGCAGGCCCAGGCTGGATTCGAACCTGCCAGCTCAGGTGTACGTGGCCCATTGAGCCACAGGCGCCGAACCAGATGGACATCTCAGTTTAACAACATTATTTTTTGAAAACACTATCCTTTCCTTTCTTTTTATTAAATTATAGCTGTGTACACTAATGCAATCATGGGGTACATTGTGCTGGTTTTATATACAATTTGAAATATTTTCATCAAACTGGTTACCATAGCCTTCATGGCATTTTCTTAGTTATTGTGTTAAGATATTTATATTTTACATTTAGTAAATTTCACATGTACCCTTGTAAGATGCACTGTAGGTGTGGTCCGACTAATTATACCCCCTCTACCCATCCTCTCCCTCCCCACACTATCCTTTCCATATTGAAAGGTTTTGATACTTTTGTATCAGTCAGTAATGTGCATCAATCAACCTTAGAAGGAAAAGGTTATTTCTCAGCCATCTATTCTGTTTCACTATTCTCTGTGTCTAATCTTACACTAGTATCACTCTGCTTTAATAACTATAATGTGTATAATAGTAATAATTAAAAACAAGAAGTGCAAGTCCAAATACTTATTCAATATGCTAAGGGATCTGAGTATCTTGCAGTATGTGTACCTAAATACACAAACAAATGCACAAGCATACACACGGCACTTTTTCCAATGTTCCTCCATTTTCTTATAGATATAAGACAAACCCATGCCCAGAACCCCAACTCGATTTCACTCTCAACATATTTGTGCAGGATGCTGGTAATTGACTGCTTCTGGTGTTACATAAAGCATAAGGTAGATGGTGATGATTGGATTACCAGAGATCCCACCCTGTGACCTCCTAATCCAATTAAGCATTTAAATTGGATTGGTACGTCACTTGCCTAGTGAGTGGGTGGGGTGGGTGGGATAACCCATAAAAGGGTTGAGATGCTGACAGAACCTGCCAGTTGAGGATGGTCTCAGAAAGGAAAACATCCTTCTGCCACGCGAAGTCTCAGAAGGGAACCCTTGTGCTCATTGCTCCTGGAGACATGGAGGCACCTTCACTTGACAGGCGAGGTGAGTCTCATTTCAATCTCTCTCTCTCTCTCTTTTTTTTAATTTTTTCAGACAGAGTCTCACTTTGTCACCCCATCCCAAGCCCGTAGAGTGCTGTGGTGTCATGCATCCCCTCAACCTCAAGCAATTCTCCTGCTTCAACCACCGGAGTACCTGGGACGACAGATGCCCAAGACAACGCCCAGCTATTTTTAGAGACGAAGGTCTCACTCTAGCTTGGGCTGGTCTCAAACTCATGAGCTCAGGCGATCTGCCTACCTCAGCCTCCCAGAGTGCTGGGACTACAGGCACCCACCACAACACCTGGCTATTTTTAGAGACAGGCTCTCATTCTAGCTTGGGCTGGTCTCACTCTTGTGAGGTCGGGTGATCTGCCCACCTCAGCCTCCCAGCTTGCTGGGATTACACGGTTGAGCCACCATGCCCAGCCCATTTCAATCTCTGTCCAAACCTCACACTCCCTCAGCCAAATGCAGCTGATACTGAAGTCCACTTGAGTCTATACACACCTGATACCTTGTCACTTTCATTTCACACAGCTCTCAACCTGAATTGTAATGCACCTCCTCGGAAAACACCCTTGGATTCCAGGGAGAAACTTCTGATAAGATGGAAGAGACCTTATGGGGTTGGTGCTGGCCTCTGGAATATGGGGAACACCTGCTACATCAATGCTGCCCTGCAGTGTCTGACATACACACCACCCCTTGCCAACTACATGCTGTCCCAGCAGCATTCTCAAACCTGTCATCATCAGAAGTGCTGCATATTGTGTGATATGCAGGTTCATATCACGTGGGCACTGCACTGTCCTGGCCGTGTTTTCGAGCCCTTGCCTGCACTGGCTGCTGGCTTCCACACATACAGGCAGGAAGATGCCCACGAGTTTCTGATGTTCACTGTGGATGCCATGAAGAAAGCATGTCTGCTCAGCCGCAAGCAGTTTCATAGTCACTCTGAGGACACGACCATAATCGACCAAATATTTGGAGGATCCTGGAGGTCTCAAATCAAGTGTCTGCACTGCCGTGGCGTTTCGGACACCTTTGATCCTTACTTGGACATTGTCCTGGACATCCAGGCAGCTCAGAGTGTGAAGCAAGCTCTGGAAGAGTCGGTGAAGCCTGAGCATCTGGATGGAGACAATGCCTATCATTGCAGCAGTTGTCTAAGAAAGGTACCTGCTTCCAAGTCTGTGAGTTTGCACACTTGCCCCAAGGTCTTGACCCTTGTGTTGAAAAGGTTCTCACATTTCACAGGCAACAAAATTGCAAAAGAAGTGCAGTTCCCTGAGCGTCTTGACATGCGGCCGTACATGTCTCAGCAGGTTGGAGGACCCCTCCTGTACACCCTTTATGCTGTGCTGGTCCATGGTGGGAGCAGTTGTCAGAGCGGACACTACTTCTGCTACGTAAAAGCTGGGAACGGCCAGTGGTATAAAATGGATGATGCTGAGGTGACCTCCTGTGACATTTCTTCTGTGCTGCGTCAACCTGCCTACGTCCTCTTCTACATCCAGAAGAGTGAATTGGAAAGAGACAGTGGGCCTGCACCAATAGGTGAGGAACCCAAAGCCTTTGAGACGAAAGACACAGACATTGTGGCCAGGCAAGGGTGGCTCAAAAGTGACCCCTGCCTCAGTGTCCCTAAGCCGAAGGAGAATTTGGGGGAAGCAACAACTGGAGAACTCTCCTTCGATGAGTGGAAACGCATGCAGCAAGCAAAGCGACCAAAGACTGAATTCAACATCAGAAAAATAGAGCGCACCCTGCCTTCCAATGCAGTCATAATTCACCAGTCAAAATGCAAGAACGTCATCCTGAGCAGGACACCGACATGAGGAGCAAATCAGCCAGGAGTGCATCAGAACAGCCATACCTCAACCCTGGCAAAGTCCCTTCTCTGGGAAGAAGGGCCAGAGGCACCACGAGTGGGAACAAGCCAAGTACAAGGTCTCTGGTTGTGTTTGTCATATTCATATCGTGGTCGATGTGGGTTTTGTATAGAATCAGTGTGAGAATGCAGGGTGTTCACTCATATCACCTGATTTTGATCAGACTTGCGATTTTGATGCAGAGAGTATTTGGATACACAGACTTTGGGAATGGCAGAGAATCTAAGTGAAAGGTATTTGGACATTGAGGAAGGAAGGCCCTTTGCCTGGATGATGGAAGTTTTATGAAAATGCAAAGGCTTTAGGGACACCTCTTTCCTGCGGTTTGACTATTATTATTTATATATTGAAATGTGACTGCCACCTCTATTGTAAATACATTAGTTGTCACTTTTCCCTAAGAAGCAAAACTATAAGGAATTGCAGACTCCTACCCTTACCTGGGGCTTAGGCTCGCCCTTGGGTCCATCTCACCATTTCAATCAATGGCCCCCTTCCTATCTCCTTCAGTGTGAAGACTCAGCTAACAATTCAGTTCTGGACAGTAGGGTCAACTTTGCATTTCCTTATACTCCTGATGTCATGTTTTTTTATAGGTTTCTTTGTTTTTGTATAATTTGTGTATGTGTGCCAACAGCATACTGGGGAGGGCATGTGGAGGTGATCTTGTCATGGGCCTCCAAAAGGAACACTCCTATAGAAGAGAAAATCTAATAAAGTCTGATTCCCAAGCTTTCCATGAGAACACAATCCTACCAAACTCCCTTAAAAACAGATTTGTTCGTCTATATTCCCTATAGCCATGTGTAAACCTGCTCATTTCAACTTAATAAAGACAATAAGAATAACTGTCTTGCTATTTAATTTGATGGAAAAAAATGTATGAGGTTGATATTCTAAACTGTTTCTGTTGACTCTGGCCAAATTTGAGTAGCTTTTCATATTGTCTGACCATTTGTACTGTTTTTGCTGCCAAAATTAAATGTATATGACCAGTATCATTTCAGTTGGTGGGTTTCCTCTTTGGAAACAAAATTTAGATGTGTATGACCAGTATCATTTCATTTGGTGGGTTGTCCAAGAAACTCTATTTGTTAGATATTTGGATGTCTTTTCCAGCAGCATATTCCTAGGTCACATATTTACACACAAACAGGGTAAATTATTTTGGTGACCTGCTCTTACCCATGAAGGCACTGCTGTGATGTCCTTGTGCCCTGTACTATCTCCCATGAAAAGGCATGGGCTGAGGTCTTGTCCAAGCTCCTGTAAAAAATAAGAGACTGCAAGTATCTAGCCCAGATACCTCCTGGCCCATAGCCCAGCCGGGAAGCTGACTAACAATGGAGCTCATGGTTGTTCCTTGACATTCCTTAGGTGGCCTTCAGACACATGACTTGGGCAAGGCCTTCAGCCCCCAAATGGAGCCAGGACTCTAAAGTTATCCTCAGAGTGGTAGGCAAGAGATTTGCCCAAACCCACATCTACATTTGTCAGAATTCATAAATATACTCAGATTCAGTCCTTCCTGACCCAGCAATAAAAACACATATGGTGGCTCAATGCCTGTTGCACAGTGGTTACCACACCAGCCACATGCACCGAGGCTGGCAGGTTCGAGCCCAGCTGGGGCCAGCCAAACAACAATGACAATTGCAACAAGAAAATAGCTGGGTGTTGTGGCAGGCACCTGTAGTCCCAGCCACTTGGGAGGTTGAGCAAAAGAATCACATAAGCCCAAGAGTTTAAGGGAGCTGAGCAAAAGAATCACATAAGCCCAAGAGTTTAAGGTTGCTGTGAGCTGTGACACCACAGCACTCTACTAAAGGTGATATGGTGAGATTCTGTCTTGGAAAAAAAAAAATGAAAGGAAAAGAAACTGAATTAACAGCATACACCAAATCACAATCCCCTCCCACTCCCTACTCTTTGATGTGTTATGTTACCTTGAGATCTCCAAATTAATAAATGTAGGTAAGTTCACACTTATCTCCATACAATTAAATTCAGCACGGGTGTTTTTCAGGCTTTTACTTGGAAACAAAGCAAATTAGGAACATGACCCCCCTCTTAAGTCCTTTTCCTTTCCCAAACTTTCCTGATATCTCATACTCATGACTGCTTTCCAACTGTTCAGCTCATCCCTCTCAATTGTCGTTTACAAGATCCTCAAACAATACCATTAGAATGTCCATTTTCCACCTGTATTTGTATGTATATGAACCTATTGGAACATGTATATTACAACCTTATTTTAACCATGATTTTTAAATTAAAATAGTTGGGATTGCTAAAAATAAAAAAAAGTACAATACAAAGTGTCATAGATGTAACAATTTTATTAACCTTGAAACCAATTTCAAAAACTCGTGTACAGTGCCATTAGATAATCACCATGTACAAGGCTAAAAGAATGTCCCCAATCTTGTTTGCACTGAACACTTGCAAGGAGTCAACAAGTATCCGGACATTCTCCAAATACTGTCATTTGCATCCATAATATGGAAGTTTCACAGTTTTCTGTTCATATTACAGTTTACAACTTTCTCCCATGGGTTCCCTCAGTTTCTTCCACAATTAAATTCATTAATGAACACTTTATGTGCCTGTTCAATAAATGCCACTTGACACGTAGCCTAAGTTTACATAATTGCATGAAAAACCCTCTGCGTCTCTCCATTTCCTACATTATTACATGATCTGTGGTCCCACCATGGGCACAAGCTTCACAGCTGGGGAAAGGGTTTCTGCAGCTGCACCTGCCCTGTCCACAGTGCACTGCCAGGCTAGGGACTGGAGGCTGAGTCCCCACCCCCTGCTGCCTCAGTCTGTGTCACTGTCCTCAGAGGAGGAGGAAAGCTGAAGGTCCTCACACAGGACACTCAGTGGGACCCGGGTGCATTGAACCTCAGACTTCTCCAACACGGACTGCTTCTGGGCAGGAGGGCCGGGCTTCTCGGGAGGGCAGGAGGGGGCCATCAGGAGCCTGGAGCTCCACCACCCATTGTCCAGTCTCTTGAAGGCCATCCTGAGAGGGTGGGCGGGAACACGGCCGGGTGATAGCAGAGGGGGCTCGGTGCAGGCTTGGAGAGAGCTCAGGACAGGTCGGTGGTGTGAGGGCTGCAGAACAATGCTGGGCACCTGGGCCGGTGTCTTCTTGGTCAGCTGAGGGGATGCTTTACTTGTCACAGGCTGGGCAGTCCCCAGAGGGTGGAGCTCTGGTCTCTGAGTGCTCTTCTGAGGGGTCTGGAAGGGGCTGAGTCTTGGTTTCTTTTGGAGACAAGGGCCAGTGTGGATGGGGTTCTGAGCAGATCTCTTTCCTGGTGCTCTGATGCTGAAATTCACATTCTGGCCTAAGCTCTGGGTGGCAGGTGGGCCAGGCTGTGAGATTACCTCAGGACACTTGGCCTGTTCCCAGGGATTCAGGACATGGCCCAGGCCAAGGGTTTTGGAGGCAGCCTGGGGAACAGCAGGGACACAATTGTCAGTCCAGCCGTGTGCCCTCTTCTCAAGGAAAAGAGCTTCATGGCCACGGAGCTTTACGGTAGGCCGCTGGGTGTCAGAGAGAGCCACTGCCCGATTTTGACTTGTTGCATCACTTGACAGGGAGCTCAGTGCCTGCACTTTGATGGGAGACGCTGAACAGCTGGTGGCGGTCAGGTCACGTTTGACAGGTGGCCGACTACTACGAACAGGGTCTAGCACAGGCCTCTTCTTGCTTGTGTTGACCAGTGTTGATCTGCTCAAAATCTGTAGAAAAAGAAAACATACAGGTTAAATACTCGACAGAAGCAACTCAAATAAAACCAGCAAGGGGCAGATAACCTTCCATGTAACAAAGTGATGACAAGCTCATATGAACACGTCCTCCACATCAGGGGGTCTGCACAATTCCACACACAACTGGACACATTACTAAGTCATACTAGACGTTGTCACCTTTCCAGTGACTGGCTCCAGTTCATCTGAGCAGTACACAAACTGGAATCCAACTGGCCCACAAAGAGGTTAAACCCATCTCACACACAGGGGACGAGACATAGGATTTGATCAATCCTCCCACAGAGCAGGGGTCTGCAGTGAGTGAGGGATACCCCGAAGACAAAAGGAGTAGGGAAGCAGAGCGCACTCACCCTCAAGGAGTCACACGGTTCTGAACATTCCTCCCAATTCTGTGCCTTCCACCCTGGGGGTCTTCTGGGAAACATCTGCAGTAGGGGTGTGGTCTGCTGCAGCTCCTGTCTGCAGAACACACAGTGTTCAATAAAAGCCACCAATTTCCGGTACAAACACGGAAGAAACATTTCCGGGGCTCCATCCCACTGAATGTTTGGTGCGACCCTGGGATTGAAGCCCTGTGCCCTGGGTTCACCTGCACTTCCCTCATGTCAGATCCTCCCCTCTAACACGCAGCCCTCTAGGTTTCCCACTAAGGACTTTCACACTGACTCCATTCTGACTGTCATGCGCAAGACTTCAAGAAATGCCCCTCCTCTTACTAAATCATCAAGGTAGAATGAGCCCCTGGGGTGGGAGCCCTGGAGGGACCCAGAGCTCCTGTCCACTTCTCCCCATCTTTTCTGTCCTCCTGGGGATGGTTTTGCACATGGTAATGATGGGGAGTTTCAGTGCCCAGGGAGAGGTTAGCCCATCCACATTGCTCACCTAGGTCTCTGCTTCTCTCTCTCACTCTGCTTAATGAACTCTGGATTCTGTAGGACCTGGGGCTGCCTCGGTTCCAAGTTCTCCTTCCCTCTGATGGGAACCAAGGGCTGTGGGGACAGGGCTCCAAGACATTGCTTGATGGGGCACCTCCTGCTGCTTGCCGTATGTCCAAAGGCCCCACACTCCCTGCATTTTGTCTGTGGGAGGAAAAGGACAATGGGTAGTGATTCGGCAAAAACCACAGACAGCTGTCGAAGGTCAATAGAAAGAGAGAATTTTCATTTGAGCTGAATATTTGTTTTTAGAAAAGCAGCATCCTAGTGTGGCCAATTAAGTGCTGGAGTATTTAAGGCAGGAGGTGGGATGGCACCTGTGGCTCAGTGTGTAGGGCGCCGGTCCCATATACCCAACCCTGGCCAAACTGCAACAAAAAATAGCCGGGTGTTGTGGCAGGCACCTGTAGTCCCAGCTACTCCGGAGGCTGAGGCAAGAGAATCACCTAAGCCCAGAATTTGGAGATTGCTGTGAGCTGTGACACCACAGCACTCTACAGATGGTACGAAAGTGAGACCCCATCTCAAAAAAAAAAGACAGGAGGTCACTTACCAAATCCCAGGTTAGGGAATGACAGCAGAAGGAAAGATTTCAGGCTTTCAGGGTGAGGGAATGAGCCACATGTCAACAACAAGACAAAGCCCGGCTGCACACGAATGAACTGGGGCATGTGGACACTTTTCTGAGTCTCTCATGGACTCTCCAACCTTGTGAGCTACAACTGAGCCAACCATCCTTGGATGGAAAACGACTGCATTATGTTAACAGAGGTTTCCATGATACATCCCAGTCTCTTAGGTCTACGTGACCCCTGTTCCTCTAAGATCTGAGTCCCCACTTACCCTGGGATTCTCCTCCTCAGGTAGGGGAACCTTGGCCAGTGCCGGACCCCTCTGCTGCTTCCTCATGATCTTGGCTTCACTCTCTGTTTTTCTGAGGAAATGGGTCATGAC
Organism: Arctocebus calabarensis; assembly: GCA_963573935.1. Classification (NCBI taxonomy): domain Eukaryota; kingdom Metazoa; phylum Chordata; class Mammalia; order Primates; family Lorisidae; genus Arctocebus; species Arctocebus calabarensis. Next base: position 4,175 of record CAUYON010097319.1, on the reverse strand, counting down.
CTGCTCATCTTCTTGGAGCTTCAGGCCAGGCTTCCTCAGGTATAGAGGTTTGAATCTGCTGAGTGACACAAAAGATATTAAAAATCTTTTGTATTCACATAGACACAAAAGTCCCCCTGCACCTTCTTCCCTCATGAGGTCGTGAGAGGACATCTAAACCAGTCCCTCAAATGCCCTCCCGAGGTCATATCCCAGTCCCTGAGGTTTCATCTCCCTCTCCTTTCCTTACCTCTCCCAAGAGTAGGACCTGCCTTTGACCAAACTCATGTCAAGGATACATTTAGGATTTTATCCCTGAAGGGTTGATTCTGGAAACTTTGCTAGATCTATCACAGTTTCCCTTAGAGTCATGAAAGAAAATATCTTCCAAGAATGAAATAACTATCAGGGCTACAGAAAACTGTACCTGAAATCCTGAGACACCCATGTTTTAATATCAGAAATGAAATATGCTTTCCTATAAAAATCTGAATTGTTACTTTGCATGTTACAGCATGCCATTTTCAAACACCTGTTCATATGCAGATGTTTCTTCCCTGTTAGCTGGAACTTCGTGGTCCACACTCTCTCATTTCTAGTTCTCTCATCAGAACTCACTTACTATGTAATTTCCCATAAATGTATAATGAGATTTGAAGACATAATAAACAAGTGATATATTTAGGCTTTCAATGTCCATGCCCCAAACCACCACATTTCCGAAACTGTTTATCCATCTTCTCACAAGATCATGATGCTGGATATATTTCTTTTAGAATTTGAAAATTCACGAAATAATTGACATTTAAACTCAGTATTTTATAGATCTTTTCGATGAAAAACAACTACAGAGTATATAAATAAAAACCCTTACTCTTTTTCAAAATTATAATCTGAAGAACAAATTAGTGAATGCAACCAACCTAATCCAGCCTTTCACCCCCTGTGTCAGTAGGTCCTCAGAGGTGACTTGTTGATCCTGGACAAACTCTGCTGAACTCTGAGAAGCTTCCTGGATGCCTGCAGGAGCCGAAGTGGTGAAGACCTCCTGCCCAGGCTACATTTATACAGTCCTGACCAGACCCCACCCTTCTTGCACTCACACCTTTAGGTGTGGCCACATCTAATCAACTCAATCCAATCATGTCTCACTTAATGGTCTCCAGAAAGTACCATTTTTCAAAGGGATTTTTGCTCAAGGAATAAAGAGGATTGACACAAAGTCTGGGTCAGGACACTGAAGAATTCAAGGAGAGAGTCTTCCTGAGCAAATCGTGGGTCCATATTTATTATCAGAAAGCAGAGGAAAAGTAGTTTAAAGTTACTTATCAAAAATCAACAGTAAAAAAGGCAAACAGGGGAAGCGTCAGACAGAATGCTCCCAACTTGCTTTTGCAAAACTATAGACCTTAAACATGACCTCTGCCTCCAGCATCAAGAGACCTGTGGAATCTGGAGAATCTTTACAGCACCATTAGCTGGGTATAGCCACACCTCACATAAACATTCCCTCATGGAGGCCACTAACTCACATGCCATTGTCAGGATTCTCTAGGACTCTGAAGCTGAAAGCGTGTCCTGTTGTAAGACCAGGGCTCTATTTTCACTACACCATTTTGATGCATTTTTTATGACTAAAATATTGGTACACATGCGTATTTTCAGAATATATATTTTATGAGGAAAAATAAATATTTGTACATTGACATCTTCCATTTTGCAATTTTCATGGATGTGGTAAAAAAGACATATAATATAAAATGTACCATTTTAATTGTATTTACACGTGTAATTGTGTGACATTCAGGATGTTGGCCTTCGACGTGTATCAGTAACTATCACCCCATGCCACAAACTCTCATTTCCCCCAACTAAAACACTGAAGTCATTGAAGGTTGACTCCACATTTTCAATGTGGGTAGACCTTGCATATGTCTGAGGGTGGAAAAATGAGCACTTAAGGGAAGTGCTTATGTGCTCTCATTGCTAGACATGATTTAATGAGCTTAAAGCCAATATTCAATTGTTTATTATAAGTAGGTTAGAAATGGAATCAAGAAAATGGTTGCAGATGATGGACAAAAGGAATAGAAACAGGAGGGAAGCAGATCAGAGAAAAGCAGGTACATCTTCAGACTAGAGGACCTACACTGAAAAATTCAAAATCTGCTCCAAGAGCTACAGCTCAAAGTCTGGCCCTTGAAGATAAACTGACTGTCTTGCTGAATCTTGAACCCTCCCCCAGCGAGACTGGGCCTCAAGGTCTTTGGCCACCTGGAGGCCAGGCTCCTGAAAATGGGACTGCTCTCCGAGGGAGTGAGTGCAGGGGTTGGGAAGATTTACCAGAGGTATAAGGTGCTAAAATCAGCAAAAACCACTTTGATCCCACAGGAAAGAAAAGGAAGTGAGTGGACAATGCCCCTCCCCTCCCATTTCTCTGTTGGGCACTCCATGGATAGCCCAGAAGGCCTCCTAGGGGCTTAATTGCTCATCTTAGGATCCGTATGCACAGTCTAATTGGGGTCCACCTTGATGTCCTTAAGGGAAGAGTCATATGTTGATGTGGTTGCGTTACTAGTAATAATAATTTATCAGCTTAAAACCAATATAACCCAATTAGTTATAAGTAGGCTAGGAACTGAATTAAGAAAATGCAGAGGATGGGCAAAGGAAAACAGAAACAGGACAGAAATACATACGAAAAATCCTGAGCCTGGTGCAATGTGCAGCATTACACCTTTAAATTTAAGAAGAAATTTGAGAAACAGCATGCTGAAATTTCAGCCCTCCCCCAGTGCGACTCTGGGGCTACGGAGGTCTCTAAACAGACAAGGCTGGTCCAGACCGGTGGGGCTACCGGCTCTGTAGAGGGAGTGCTTCTGTAAAGTTAGATATGCAGAATTGTTAAACTTTGCTGAAGAAGGCAAAATTTGCTCTGGACCAGGAAAGGAGATAAAATCTCTTTGCTTCTGTCAACTTGGTATGACCTGAAGTGTCTTGTGTCTGAGCAACGAGCTACTGGAGTGCTAATTGTCACTCCTGGGATTCGTGTGCCGGCTGAACTGGGCTCTCTTCCGACGTCCTGCTCTCGGACTGATTTCACTGGTCCATCCTCTGTGTTAGAGATCAAAGCTATTAGAAGTAAAAGCCTCAAAGCCATAACAGTAAAAAGTAAATCCATTTAATTAACATAGTAAAAGAAATAGTTCAGTTAGAAAAGTGCAATCATAGCAAGAACCACATCAGAACTGTTTGCCTTTCCCTCATGAGATTTATGACTAACACTATGATGTGTGAGATAAATCGGAGCTAGCCCGGGGCCGGGGCTGCACAGGTGTTCAGCCTCACAAAGAAAGATGCGAAGTCTCCTGGCCCAACTTAACTCTTAAAACCTTCCTTTTCCTCCGAGTTTTCATTGTATTCGTCCTCTCCTTCCATCAAGCCCCTGGAGGAACCCATCGCGTTGTTGGGGTGGTGCCCGACATCGGCACAGGTGCATGTCGCTGCCCTTTCTCGTCCTGGGCCTCAGCAGGACTCAGCCGGCCACTTCTGCATCCTTAAATTCATTGTTCTGGAAGGTCCTGTGTAATCTGTGTATTTCCTTCACGATTGTTGATGTATTTCTGCTCCTTCTTAGTCTCCAGCAGTTTTTTTTTTCACTCAAACCTAAATGGGGAGTAGGAGGTAAGGACGAACATCACAGACTCTTCGGGTTATCTATCAAAAACCTCAATTAATATATATGTTTCAATGTATTTTCTGCTAAAAGTTTTACAGCAGAAGGAATGAAACACATTGGAATAGCCTATAAAATAAAAACGTTTATTGCTCCTTAGGGAAAAATACAGGGGTGAACCTACAGCTGCCAGTTCAGCATTCGGGGATCCTTTCCCAAAGCTTCTTCCTCCCATTGGACCCTGAGCTCCACCAACGCGGGGCGAGCGCGCATGCGCCTTCATAGTCAGAAAAGCCGGGCTGATGCGCCCTCTGCCGACAGTGGGGTGGCAATGCAAGGAGTGACTTGAGGTGTTCAGAATTTTCAATCCTTTACTTTTGGAAGTTCAAACGGAAACGCAGCACGTATCTTCCGTCTTCAAGAAAGTGGATAGAAAGAAGGGAAAGGCTTGGGCAGAATACAAAGGAGGATTGATTCCTTGTACGTGAATGGAAGCGGAGGTTGAACAGGACAATGTACC